>JABEXW010000419.1:0-66812 GCA_013266185.1 Fusarium sarcochroum | reverse complement strand
CCCATTACCACACAACTCCAGGCCCCGCCATCACCACGAACTCATCGTGCCCTTCGCCGCCTCCAATCTGCACACTCTCTCGGCGCCCGCGCTCGCGACCAGAACACACCCTCGCTCATTTCCCAGCAGCGTCTGCGCGACAGCCAGCGCAATGCCTCGCCCACAAGATCGTCGGCAGCGCAGGGTGCAGGTTCAGGCGGCTTCTCCCAAAGCATCAATCGATCGCCTCAGCGCGGTCGCGCTAATAGCGATGCCACCCCGCCCCTCGTTCACCAGATGAATGTCGTTACGGCCAGCAAGCGCGCCGGGAGTAAGAAACCCGTCTTCTCGCATGGCCACCTGTCTCTACAACAAATCATGCGCGAGGGCCCAAGAGATGGAGATTTCTTGGGCGCTTTGGAGAGCGCGCGGTGGAAGGTAATCGATGAAGGTGTCAAGAGTGCCGAGGATGGCATGGTAAGTTCAACTGCAACGATCGCACCTCTGTTCGAGTTGTACTAACGATACTCTTGTACAGTCTACCCTGAGAATATACGTCTGGCTCGTCCTCCTCGACGCACCCATTTTATCGACCGACGACTATCTCGCCCTCATCCACCGTGGAGCTTCCCCCGCTTACTCCAAGATCCGCAACGACACATTTCGAACCCTTACGACCGACCCTCTTTTCCGTCGCCGTGTTAGCGAGGCCAGTTTGATTCGGTTACTCAACGCTATTGCATGGAAGCTCTACGACGCCCGTGAAGAACAACGTCAAAGTCGTCCCAGCAGTAGCCGAGCGTCGCTCCCAGGAGATAGCGCCTCGGGTCGCTCTCACTCAGGCACAAGCACATCATCTCCCACTGCTCGCAATCGCGCGCGTGCTCTAACACTTACAACGGAGGGATCTGAGTCTGGCGGTGGCGCCGCAACTCTGGAGCCTGGTACTTATGTTCAGGGCATGAACGTTTTGGCCGCACCGTTCCTCTACGCAGCTCGCAGTGAGGCAGAAGCATTTGTTGCTTTCCACTCACTGCTGACTCGCGAGTGCCCAGGATATATCCGCGGCGCTATGGATGGTGTCCACCGAGGACTTGCTCTGGTAGATAAAGTGCTGGCCATTGTAGATCCCAAGTTGAGCATGTATCTCACTGCCAAGGGACTCTCGGCCGAGATTTACGCTTTCCCTTCTGTCTTGACACTATGCGCTTGCACACCACCTTTGCCCGAAGTTCTGCGGCTATGGGACTTTTTGTTCGCCTACGGACCACATCTCAATATTGTCTGCATTGTGGCACAGCTCACCATTATGCGATCTCAAATCCTCCAATCGCCCAGGTATGTATCACGCGAAAGCTTAACTTGGACCACTGCTAACGCATGAACAGCCCCAATAAAGTCTTGAGATCATTCCCTCAACTCAACGCCGACCTCGTCAAATCCGTCACCATTGGCATTATTAAGAAGATTCCAGATGATGTTTATTCCGATATCGTATCTCATGCTCTCTGATAGATGATTTCAGTTAGCCTGGTAGTACTTCGGTACTTACAGCCGTTGCCGTATCACAGGCAATATATAGCACGGCATATTTGAGCAGGGGTCTTGGCTACGGCCTCGACTGACGTGCATGCTGCCATGCGATCGGAAGTTTATCTTTAAGCCCTGTCCCTTGCATGGCAGGTGGACTGGAGGGTCTCGCTGCAGCAGCCTGGTCGGCACCGATATCGCACCATCCAGTGCAACAAACGGTCCAGGGCAAACTGCTGCATCCTAAAACGTTCTACTTGTTTTATGGTTTATGATTATTGAAATGCGTAATGACTGGAGGGAATATGACTGTACAGTAATGAGGAAATATCGACTGGAAAGTTCCATAATGGGAATCAGGGTGTTCACACATATATGACTGCTTTTGGATGAACGAATGAATATACGATTAACTTATCTATTATATTTACATCCGAATTGTAACGCAGATCCGGATTACCTGCTCAGTACGCGTATCGCATCATATGTGTCGCGCTTCGACACTTTATCAAAGTCAACGCCGGCTTACATGCTTTTCGTCATACGACATTAGAAGCTTAACTTCCCATGAAGAGGGGGAAGCTGGAAGAGCAGATTGTATGGGATACTGCTCAAGTTATGACCATCATCGTAGAAAGTGTTCGTTAACGTGAGCGTTCTGCGGTGCAGAACGGTGAGAAGTGTGCCGCTCATGTCCTATTCCTTAGCAGAACCACTTCCTAGAGGCGAAACGAGAAGACTGCTATCACACCAAGACACACTGAGGTACTCGGTTTTGAGTATCGCCACTAAGGCGGCGCCGCAGTCAACTTCAGCAGGCTGATCACCAACCAGGGCCAAAGGTTACTTGGGCCGAGCCGTGTAAGTGAAACGCGGTGTTATGGGCCAACCAAGCGAGGTTGTATGATGCTCTTCAACCCGCTGAGTATATTCAGCGAATGGGCCATTCTGGGGTGGTTGCCAGTGGTCGGTCCAGTAGTTTCAGCCTCTCAATAGGAAGGGCAGCCAGCTTCTGCTCGGAGGAAAGCGTTGGCAAAGAAAGTTTGCATAGCTGTGTAGTGAAATAGGATACCTCCAAGAACGGCAGCATGCCAGAGATTGTGGCTTCCACCCACGTAGTCGAAGCATCCGGGAAACCATCTTTCAGGAGTCTTGCTGGCATACACAACAGCGCCAGTAAAGTAGACAAGCATCGACTTCGAGATAGGAGAATAGAAATCGTAAACAAAGTCGAGCCCGTGAGTCCACCCAAGCTGAACCATGGGCATGAATCCGGTCAGAGCAAGACCGACGTAGAAGGCGACACGAGCCCATGCCATATCAGCACCATTAAACCGGGGATGCCAAGGGAGAACGACGCCTCCAATCCCGAGGAATGCTGTTAGACTCATGTAGATGTATCGGCTGACAGGGTCGCAGTAAAACGCTGTGTACTCGGTTGTCATAATTGAGGCAGCGATTAGCAGAGAAATGCCAGTATAGTCTACACAAGCGAAAACCGAAATGGCATCGACGTCCGCAACGGCGTTCATGGTGTGCCAAACTGTCGAGCAAACCAGAGTGAGGCAAGCCATGACGAAAAAGACGCCTGCAACAAACACATCGGACTTGGTGCTGAGCGTAAAGTTGGCGGTATTAGGGTAAAAGTAGAGCGCAATCGCCAGAACCAGAATAAGGCCGAGGGCATGGGACCAAATGTTGACCAGCTCGTTGGAGAGATTGAAAGCCGACAGAACACACTCGAGTTTGGACTCGGTGAAGCGATAGCCCTTATGGATGTGGGGGTTGTTTCGCCAAGGAGAGGGGAGGTCGTCATAGGAGAGCAGGCGGCCTTCCTTGGCCAAGACGATGGCCTGCTGAATGTGCTCCTCCAGGGAAAAGGCGGCTTGGATGGCACGCTCAATACCCTCATTCGCAACTCGTCGTCCCTCGTCCATGAAAGCCTCGGCAGCGTTGGCGGCATTTGCGAAACCCTGCTCGCGCAATTTGTAGGCGCGTGTCTCAAACTCAGAGAGCATGTTTTCGAGCAGATCAACACCGACATGGGCCTTTTCGTTCAGTGACTCGGCGGCCTCAAGGGTTTCTTTGTATCTAGCCTCAAGAGTGTCGACCATGATGTGTAGACGGCGTCGCCCGGCACCAAGGACTTCCTCGGAGGCGTGTGAACATCTTGAACGAACGGCCTGAAGCGTGGAAAAAGTGCGGGAAATGCTTGAGTCCTTGCTCAGGTCGACATAGTTCTCGATAAAGTCGAGGCGACGCTCGAGCTCTGAGAGAAACAAGTCGACCTTGAGAAGGAGACCCTCCTCGCCATCCATGATATGGCCAACGATGGATCGTCTCCTGGGAATGAAGAATGAATGCCGACGTTTTCGGGTTTCGGCACCAGGTCGAATATCGGATCCAGAGGTGCTGGCTATGTTGTCGCTGTCCCGGGCCTTATAGGTGCAGGCCGTAGTAATTGCGGTGGTAACGTCGGACATGGTGGCGGTTCGATAACTTGGGACGAAACCTGTGGTGTTTATGCTGCGACGGCTGGGCTAAGCTGAGCTGGCAGGCGCTGTAACGCTGCAACAATAGTGGCGACGAGTCAGACTCAATGCATCCGGGGATGCTGATTATCGGTGGACGAAGTGATGAATTTCACATGCAGCTTGACTGACTTGAGGCTTTGTCGAGACCACAAGTGAGGAGTGAGGAGTACAATTGGTTGTTATGGATCGGTTATGAGTCTCGGAATGAGTTGGGAGTAGCAATGGAAAACACCCTTGCGGACCCTGCGGGTAATTTGACGCGGGGACAACGATTGCCGAGTTTGGTTGGCGGAAATAGACCTGTGCTCTTTTTTCTTTCTCAGTTGGATAAGGATCTGCGGATAAGCCAGTAGCCAAGCCTTGAAAATGGGGAAATGATATGATGCTGAGGGGTTGGCGTTTGAAAAGGAGAGTAAGCGTCGTAGCGAAATAATGCTTGAGAATGAGAAGAGAAGCAATAAAGGAGAGAGGAACTGGTTCACAGGAGGAAGGAATGGATAGAGCGACGGCGCATGACGGTTGAGAAGTTGAGAAATTGAGCAGTCCATTCATAAGGAAAAAAGGAACTGGATTGATCCCAGTACTAGTTGAAATGACGGTACCGGGGGCGGCCTTGGCGTTCCTTGTTGGGTTACTTGGCGACGCCACTTGCGAAACGACGGTATCATTCATTAGGCAGCATCTTTCAAGGTAAAGACAAGGCGTTGACTGAGGAGACAAGTACATTCCTTTCATGCGCAAGAAGATATTCGACTTTCAGAATGGCGTTTCAGAGGGACTAAAACTCCCTTATCATAACAGATGACCTGTTATCAAAGACAATTCAGTTCTTAGCAAGACTTATAACTCTTGATAAAGCCTCTCGTGACTTTCACGAGATAGCTCGGCAACTCGCAGGTCGCCACGGCCCGCTTATGGACTTTCATTGCGCAGGAGGGTGTTTACTCGAGCCAATAGGGCGCCAATCCCAAAAACGCCGCCGCTACATCCACAACCACTTGCAGCTGGACATCGTTCTGGTTGGCCCTTGTTCCTGACCTAGAAGAATGGAGGGGGTCAAGATATCGAAGTTGAAGATTATATCGAAACACAATGATGACAATTTATTGGGAAATGCCAATGACAGGTTTCGCAACGCTTTCTTACATCAGCTTTATCTCTGTGCTGAGAGTCTATGTACGTCCCGCGACTTTTACGTACCTTGTAGATCGAATATCCGGCGTCCCCGGAACAGCCTACTGCTTATTGATGGATCCATCCATGAGTACCTACGTACACAGGGTACATTACAAACAAGCCCTTCAGGCCGGTAATAAGGACATTAGAGTCATCTCAAAGCCATCGCTAATACAATACATATCTGAGCGCAACTTCAGTGTCGCATCATGGAAGAATGGTGGAAATGACGAGGTCTGAGCCTGAATGTCACATGCAACTAACTTCTTTGCTCTCCTGTGAGATCTGGATAGGATCACACGGATGGAAGTCATCGCTTTTCGTCGCCAGCTGACCTCAGGCCGCCTTGTTCGTATGCCTGAATAGTAATGTTTCTAATTTCCAGTACCCTAGATAATTCCATACGTCACTAAAAGGCTATCTGTCAGTTAGTGCACGTAGTTGGAATAGATTTTACCATTTACCATCGGAGTTAATATCAAGCGCCCACATACCGACTACGAGTCCGTTATCTCGTACAGCAAGCTCGATACTCTATGACATTGTTTCAGAAATAATGTACTCAAAAGAGTTTTTCTTTTGTGAAGGGGTCTCTTCCTCAATCATCATTTGTCAATTTAGAGCGTGCTTTGATGTTTAAGGTATAGTATCTTGATACCTACCCGTACCTTAAAACAACCTCTGATGCCCTGAACAGCAGACCAAATCGGCGAGGACTCTATAACTAATTCGAAGCTATCACTCTTAACTACCAAGCTGGATTTGGTTACAATGATCTATTCCATGATTCCAATAGCATCTATTATAATGCGAGACTATTAGACATGGTTCCCTTCCAGCGTCATTCGCACTTACCTAGGTAGGAACCCCACTTTCCTGTAGGAACAAACAACAGCCTTATTATTCCGGAGCTTTGTTCTCACTCTTCGCGATAACACCTCCATCTTCTCCACACATTGCACTTACAACAGCTCACAACAACCTACGTTTTTCATCGCCTTGTGCAGCTTACAACGCGGAAGATGGCGATCGACAAACTCGTTACGGAGCCAAGTCTCCTTGCAGTCTTGCAAATTTCTGGCCAGGCACGCGACCAAGCCAGCGCCCTCCTCAATCTCGCCGATCAAGCATACAGTGAAGGACCTGCATCCGCCGAAGCGCAAGCCGAAATCGCCAAGCAACAGAAGCTCCTTTTCACAAGCATCTCGCATCTACGGGGGTTGCACCGAAACGCTTGTTTCTCTGCCCGCGAGACCAAGGCTGAGACTGCTGAGTCGCGTCAAGAAGTCGACCGTCTACATCTTCAGCTTCAAAACTTGTTTTACGAGCAGCGCCATCTTCAAGGAGAAATTACTGCATGCGAGTCCTACGAGTAAGTCTCGCCGCATCAGCTCTTGCTACAACCCGCGTCAACCCGGACAGTCCGTTAACACATTGCAGCCATAAGTATCAACAGCTGCCTCTTATTCCCGTGGAAGAGTTCCTCGCACAACACCCTGAGCATCAGGACGACGACGAAAACACCTTGATGGTGGCCCGCATCGATCATGAACGAGCTGAGCGTGAAGCCCTCGAGCAACAACGACAGGAACTACTTAAACGAAAGCAGAAACTCATTGCGGACAACAAGCGGAGGAAGGATGACCTTGCTAATCTGGACAACGACCTCGAGAAGTTTATTGATGTCAGTGCTTCCATATGCCACTGCCTTTCGTATTTCAGCTCTTGATTCTAACGTTCTTTTAGGCTGCCAAACCAATCCAGAAGCTATTCGAGAAGGCGCCTTAGACAACAACTTCCATTACGGCGGAATTCACCGTACTGGCAACGAAGCATTAGGATTCGAAACTATGGTTGAGCTGGCGGCTCAAATTTGCGTCAGCGGGTGAAATAGTGTGGGCATTGGAGATTCGAGCTCTAAATGCCAAACTCAAGTTGGCATTAATGCAGGATACCACAAATCTGGAGTACGGCGTTCACGGAAAGGGGTCAGAACTATAAAAAGGTTTCTATTTTATAGGGAGATACTGGGAAACTTGCCAGAATTTGAGATACCCTTGGAAAGCAAAACTGGCGAGTATTTCTACCAAATCTCTCTATCTCTATTACGGTGTCAGGAATCGGTTTGTCCAAACATCGGGAAATCGGCAATCCATGCACCATACTTTTCACAAGCACAATAGAGTGTTGAGTTATACCATCAAGTGCCCCAGCAATTCGACTTCTCGGACGCCTAAGCTTGTCTTGGGTCGAATGAACGCTAAAGAAAAACAAGTGATCAAACATCAGCCAACACACGGATGACTTCGGTATGATAGGCGGCCAGTTTAACACCGTCGATCGAGAGTACTGCTTTCCCACGGCACCTGGACAAACGCCATATGGGCGACGAGGAACTCAGAACGGACGGAACAATTAGTGTCTGGAGTGACCTGACTCATCAACAATTACACCTTTGTTACGAGAATGGCGGTACCAAGAACAACTTTGAATTTCCGCCCAACTTTAGGGTCTCATGATCTGTTCTATCGCAACGCTACGGACAAGCTCATATCTGTCGCCAATTATGGCGCCCCAGGATTGTCGTAATAGAGCGAAAATTAGCAGGAACGGGCATTTTACGAAAATGCAAGGGATCCAATCACTCGCCCCCGTGGGCCAATGATAGCCACGCAACAACGTACAAGCCTGGCACAACGGTATCGACTAAATTTTCGTCGATTGCCGGATGATAACCACAAATTTCTTGGATAGGTCTCTAGAAGAATTTCACGAGCTTTGGCAAGACTCCCCCTCGTGACGCGAATGTTAACCCAGGATTGTGACGCGGCAAGGCTCAGCCGGATCCTCAACCAGTGGTAGCCACGCGTGTTGCGGTTATTGATTGCGATTGATGAACGATACCTTGACCTCCAAACAAATTCCAGGGAAGCGTTACAGCCGACTCGCAAGCATCAGAAAGTCGAGCGAGCCCCGTGGGCATAGCCTCGAGCCAGTGAAAGCTGGGCGCCCGTCAACGTTGTCAAGCAGACATAAACCAAGGGTGTAGCTTCTAACAAGAAGGCTTGTCACCCGTGATCTCATTTTGATTGAGATCGTGAGGATATCGCGGCGGTGTCTAAGCTGGCCACCATCTCTACAACAATGAAGTCGCACACCAGCACCGAACGCGATGTACAAGGGGCTTCTTGCTGGAGGGAGACACGGTTACCCTGATCGTCGTTGACAACATCTGAAATTGGTTAAGGGTAGCAAACCTAGACTTACACAAGCATGGAGCGAACGGTTACGTACAGCAACAATGAACAGCCACATCACAGACGGCTGTTCTGGTTCCACGAGGAAGCCATGACCTCGGGTTTTATCCAAATCGACAGGATGCTCCGTCCGTCTTAGTGGTCAAGGAAACCGAAAACATACACGAGTCAGGCGTCTGGTCGGTTGTCCAAGGAGTTATGTGTGACTTTTGGGCCAAAGTATTGTATCAAACCCGTCAAACTGGAGAACCAAGCATCCAGACCAGCCACCGGGTGATCGACATGAAAATCCATGTTGAAAACTAGAGTCAACTACTTGACGATATCTAGTCACAAGCCGCTCTCTAGTTCAGGAGATTTTTCCGTCATTGAGCTGCATACTGGACAGTGTATGACTACTTATTTTTATTAAATCTGTACAGTTCAATAATGAACCTAGAGTACATTATCCAACCTGACAATATTCGATTCAGAACGTCATGAAGTCCGCGCAAACGATCAAGCATCACTAGTCCCGTCAAGGGTCCCACGACCCGTGGGTTCGTGCATATGCATCTTGGGGACTTGAATGTACCAGCATACGCAAAATATTGAATCATGGGCACTCATTTGTCTGTGAGTGGTCAGAAGTCGAAGAGGTCTAACTCATGTCGACGAAATTCGATCTAGCGTTCAAGGGTCTCTCTGCCACACTTTATTGATGCTTAATAGAAGTGGGCCGTGAACTTGCTGGCCAAGTATCAGTAGCCTCATACTGGACCGCACAGAATGTCTTGACCGCTATGAATCCTGAACCGGCTACCTTAATACTCTACGGCAATGTTGTTGGTTATGTTACTTGGTTCGAAGTTGAGCTTGGAGACCGTGGGCAGTTGGCACTCTCAACAGGCGAACGATCCAATCCGATATTCTCTCCTCCCGGCTTTCGCTTATTATCAACTCCATCTTTCGGCAGATGGGAGCAGGGGGCTCAAATATTGCTATATTATTCCCATGGCCGAACTAAATGAGTTGCGACCCAGCATGTGTTATACATATGGGTTGGCAGCCATAATACCTTAGGGGGGTGGGTGGACGGCGAGTGTCGTCTTTGTATACTTAGCTTGACCACTATTTCTACTCCCCACGCCTCTTTCGTCTCTAATCTCCCGAAGCTAGCTGATTTCTTGATCCTCATGGCTGGTTTTCGTCTTTAAGAGCTCAGATGGGCATGATAGAGCTTCCTCGAATTAACTTTGCCGAGTTGGGTATTCCTCTATTAACATTGACCTTAACCTTACACATGCACATCCACAAGCCTTTCTTTCTACTTTGCTGTCGTGGTCATACCTTATACCTCTCTTGAGTCAGATCTCTTAGGTGGTTCCAACCTCTCCGAGCCTTCAGGTCTCTTCCCAACGCATGCGAGTGCGCCTGTCTAAAGGTCCGGAGTCAGCAGTCAGTCGTCATGTCTATATTCACCTGGTTCGCGCCACGCGTAGGTGGGCTGAGCATAATTGCACTCATTGCTCTCTGCTACTGGGTCATTTCTCGCGACTCCTCCCCTGAGCAACACCGATACAAGTATGAACAACCTGGAAGTCAAGTCTCGTACTACTCTTCTGTGTCTACCACAGGCGCAGGCTTTTTGAGTTACGTCTTCGCATACTACTGTCTTCTTGTTCACGTTCTAGTCTGCATCTTCCCTCTCCGCGCGTGCTGGACGGTCTGGACCCTTACCCAATCCATGAAACGAGCGGCGCGTAGCAGTTCATTACTCGATCTGAAGAAGCTAGCTTCTCGTCGTGAATCCTACGCATCAGTTTCAAGCTCCGAGACCCTTATCTCTGGTCGAAACAGCACCTCGTCTTCAACTATTAGTGAGGCTGGTGATAGCGATCCCGAATTCTACACAGACGGTGCGTCCGGAGCTTGCGACAACGTGGTGCATGCCATCATCGTTCCCAACTACAAAGAAGAGCCGGATACGCTTAGGGAAACTCTCGATGTTTTGGCATCCCATCCTCAGGCTCATTATTCATACGATGTAAGTAACTGATTGATTGTGGCGCAGCTGCATACTATGACTGGACACACACTATATCACTTTGTATTCGACCACTAACTCGTTTTGCTAGGTATACCTCGGAATGGAACAACGTGAAAGCAACGCCGAAACCAAAGCTCTTGGCTTGATTCAGGAGTTTGTCAAAAAGTTTAGGTCTATTGATTTTACACTTCACCCATCGGATATCCCTGGCGAAGCTGCCGGAAAGGGTAGCAACATCGGATGGGCTGCGCGCAAGTTGAGTGAGAAGTACTCAGTGTCTATGAGAAAGAATGTTATAATAACTGGTATTGACGGTATGATATATTTCGCCACAGTTGCTTACCTTTGCCTGCTCGTTGCTAATCGTCATGGATGTTCTAGCCGATAGTCATCTCTCCTGGAACTACTTCACAATTCTTATGAACATGCACTTGTCCTACTCTGAGACCGCATTAACAACCGTCTATTCGGCACCTATAATCTTCGATCGAAATGCACACTCGGTCCCCGCTCTTGTTCGCGTCGCCGACATATTGTGGTGCGCCGCCGGAATGTCTGGCCTTTACCCTGGATCCTCCATCGCTCCGCCGACGTCTGTTTACTCTCTTCCACTAGATCTGGTTGATCGAGTTGGCGGGTGGGATTGTGGCAGCGAAGCTATTGGTGAAGATCTACACATGTACATCAAGTGCTTCTTCGCTCTTAATGGCAACTTAACAAGTCGGGTCATCTACAGTCCTGTCAGCCAGAGCAACGTTACTGGTGGCGGTGGTTTCTTTAAGGACGTTCGTGCCCGCTACAAGCAAGCCCTCCGTCACATGTGGGGTGCTCTCGACACAGGCTTTGCGCTTCGTAAGTTCGTCCAGCTATGGCAAGATCGAAAGCAAACAACACGAGCATACCAACCCCTTCACTGCACGATTTCCGACGCCGATAACCTCGAAATTCCTGAGAGTCATCTCAATGACGAGCACATTGGCCAGTCTTATGACAACGGCATCTTTTCGAGCATTACCAAAGACACTATCAAACCACCTCACTGGGAGCACATTTTCTATATGATGCATCGTCTTTTCGAAGCCCACTTTCTTCCGTGTCATATGGCTATCTTGGTACTTTCTTCTGCGCTATACGTCAAGCTCGCAGAGGGCAACGAGGATCCCCAGAACCTGGCCTGGGTTTTCGGCTGGTGTAATATCGTCCGCATATACGGCTTCTTTCAAATTGGAATCTACGTGTCGCTATACGAGAGCTTCCATCAGGCAGGCGTTGCTAGCCGCGAGAGGGAGATGGTCAAGGCTGGGCTGGCTGATGGAATGGATTTCTCCCGACGATCCCTCAGGAAGAACTGGTATGACTACCTTGTGATTCCTATCGTCGCTCCTTTATACGGTACCATTCCCAGCGCTCAGGCTTTGATCGGTCAGCTTTGGGGTCAGGACCTGGTTTATACCGTGAGCCAAAAGGCAACGCGGCGACAGATCCCAATTGTGAAGGTGGACGACATCGCATAGGACCCTTCTTAGGATGCCATTGTCAATGAGGCTTCGATGGGTGTACGAAACATTTTACGATAATACTGCGGATATTGGCGACAGAGCGATAATAACAGATTTAGACAGTGTCTTTACTAATGACTTCGTGGTTAATGAGGGGGTTTAGTCTGTACGACATAGATGCTGTACGATGTCGATTCATCTCACTTGGGAGCATATATATATAGCAGTCTCTGGTTCATAGATGAGAATAACAAGGTCTTGACGGGAACAAGTACAATGGCTCTAGGTCAAGGAGCGTTGATCGCCAAGGAATTAATCCAACATTCGGGAGAAGGTAGTTGCGTATAGGCTTAATACTATAATTTTCATCCCCAACACTGGGCGGAGGCTTATTGAGTCACACTCTGGATATTACAGTCATTGACTGAAGCAAGATCTCTCCTCTTTTCACTGGTGAGCTGTTGATGGGCTTGTGATTACCGAGTATTGGAGAACCGGTCAGGGTGGAGTCCTTCGGCGCCGAAGCACTTCGGATGTTAAAGTCAATTGGACCAATAAGAGGCAGGCTGAGCGACGAATTCAGCATTCGGAGACTGCGCTTGCGACAACTTACGCTCACAAGCTTTGGTTTACTTCCAGGTCGAGACGGATTGAGGCGTGGGAGATCGAGCGACGGAGGTACGGTTTTAGTATTTAAGGTAGGATATTCCCAGGTAGCTATCAAGGACAAATGGCTATGTGTTACCCAGCTTTAGAATATCTTCACTCTTGTTACTTGCTTATATCATTGGCCTAATTCACATGACCTTCGGCCAACAACTACAAGTATGGCATCAAAACAAATACGCATCGGCGTTTTCATGCCTTTGAACGTGCAACTTCTCGACCTTGCAACTGTCGATGTTCTCGCTTCAATGTCCAAGGAATATCTCAGTCTGATCCCCCTGCCCGCACACATTAGCGAGCTGGCGCCCAGCACCAAGATAACCTATATCACATCGCCCAAGCTCTTCCCGCACGTGGATCTAACGGCTGATCTCTCCGTTCGCGCAACACACACGTTTGAAGACAAAGATGTTGCCCCGGGACAACTGGATATTATCGTCGTTCCGGGTACAGAACCAGCAGTGACTTTTGAGGAGGGCGCATTGAAATGGTTGAGGGACCATTTCAACACTGAAGGCGTCGATGTCCTATGCGTTTGCACTGGAGTATACTTATGTGGTGCAGCGGGAATCCTCAATGGTAGGAATGTCAGTGGACCTAGAGGCCTCCAAGACGATTTGATCAAGAAGTATCCGGACGTCAAGTTTGTAGGAGATGAGTATCGATGGATTCAGGACGGCAACCTATGGTCAAGTGGTATGTATTGATTAAATGAGGTCGTTGTACGTGACTGACAGTTTGACAAGGCGGAATTACAAACGGCAACGATCTCATGGCTGCGTATGCTCGAGCAAGCAGCAAGCACTGGCCGCGACCAGTCGCTGATATGGGGGCCATGTTGGTAGATGTGGGTGATCGATCTCAGATCTATGGTCAAGGCCAGCGCAGGTTCTATTTGGGAGTCGCGTGGCATATTATCAAGGATTGGTTTCTGTCGTTAGTGCCATTTCGGAAATACCAGAGCAAGAAGGACTAGGAGTGATCAAAGGCTATTTGATATTTTGTTCGGGCAGTTGTCATAGTCATGTATAGGTTAGCAAGGCACGGTTAGTTAGTATTGAGAAGTCATACTACTAAACCTGGCGCATTCACATCAGCCCTGCCGCTTCTTGAGGTCGGGCCACCCTCGGTTTAGCTTTTTGGACTCGGCCTGTGCTTGACTCGTCGTATAGACGTACAAACGTACCTACCGCATGGATAAGTTCCCGTCTTTTTCTAGGCGGCTCTGTTCGCTCGGTGGTGGAGTTTGCAGCGGGAAAATCTGCACCAAAGCGGAGACCATCTCTTGGTTGCTGAGACAGCGACCGCCCCGTTGCGATAAAGATCCTTATCGCATCATCTCATTGGCGGCGCCTGTTTTGAGCGGTGGGGGCGCCTGTCGTTCCCCGAAAAAAATTTCGAAGCTCTGAGGATGCTTCTCGATTCTTAGTTTTCTTCTTCGCCGTGAACGAGAGCCTTAAGAAAACCTCACCCCAACATCATCTCTTCACTCTCTCTCTCACTTATCTGCTTTTCTCGTTTCGTCTCCCAATTCCTTTCACACTTCCCTTCCCTTATCCAAGTAAATTCCATCACACAGTCGCCATAATGTCTGCCGTTCCTGGTCCCGTCTACGGCCTCGAGGTCCCTCCTGGCGAGATCTTGATTCCTGCCACCATGGAATTCCCTGCTTCTGTAAGTTAATCATTCGCGCTCCAAGGCGCTCTCGACGCAATGCGCTGCCGTATTTCGCGCTGGCGAGTAGAAGCAAGCCAGCGCAACTTTTGCGACAGCGCAGTATAGCCTCAGACCTAAAATTCTAACCGTGAAAACGTACAGTTCCGCATCACCATGGCTGCCGTCGACCCTACCGAGGAGCCCGAGGCTGATAGCGATGGCAACGTTCCCTCTCTTCCTCGATCCACCCTGCGCCTCGTCAAGCGTGCTTTCCCTGGTCTCGAAGACGAGGATGAGGATGATGAGGTTGACGATGAGTACATAAAGGCTCTCCTCGCTGGCTCCGACGATGATGAGGAGGACTCCGACGAGGAGGCCAACGGTGGCCCTAGTGACCCCGCCAAGGCCAAGAAGCAGAAGCAGGCTGCTGCCATCAAGAAGCTTCTCGAGTCCGCCGCTCAGGAGGAGTCTGATGAGGATATGGAGGATGCCAAGCCCAATGGCAAGGCCAAGGGCAAGGCCAAGGCCACTGAGGAGGACTCCGATGAGGATGAGGAGGACTCTGATGATGACAGCGAGGAGGGCGCTGACCTTGAGAACTTTGTCATCTGCACTCTCGACACTGAGAGGGTAAGTCAACAAGCCTTCGCACCCAGCATAGCCAGCTAACCTTGATTCGCAGAACTACCAACAGCCTCTCGACATCACTGTCAACCACGGCGAGAAGGTTTTCTTCGTTGTTACCGGTACTCACACTATCTACCTCACCGGTAACTACATCATGGACGACGATGAGGATGAGGATGACGAGGACGAGGATGACTACGATCTTTCTCCCGATGAGCTCGAGTACGCCCTCGAGGGTGATGACAGCGACGCCAGTGACGAGCTCGATGGCGTCAATGATCCCCGTGTCCAGGAGATTGATTCTGATGAGGAGGCTCCCAAACTTGTTCCCGTCCAGAAGGGCAAGAACAAGCGTGCCGCTGAGGAGGCTACCGAGGGTCTTGACGAGCTCATCTCCAAGGACGATACCAAGCTATCCAAGAAGCAGCAGAAGAAGCTCAAGAACAACAAGGGCGAGGCTGTTGCTGCTGAGGAGAAGAAGGACGCTAAGAAGGTTCAGTTCGCTAAGAACCTTGAGCAGGGTCCCACTGGCTCTGCCGAGAAGGCTAAGCAGGCTAAGCCCGCCGCCACTGGTGTCAAGGTCGTTCAGGGTGTCACCATCGACGACCGAACCGTCGGTAACGGCCGTACTGTCAAGAACGGCGACACCGTCGGTGTCCGATACATTGGCAAGCTCCAGAACGGAAAGCAGTTCGATGGTCAGTCACATATTACTTCATTATTAGTCGAACTTCACTAACTATGTCATAGCCAACAAGAAGGGTAAGCCTTTCTCCTTCAAGGCTGGTAAGGGACAGGTGATCAAGGGTTGGGACGTTGGTGTTGTTGGCATGGCCATCGGTGGTGAGCGCCGCCTGACCATTCCTGCCCACCTTGCCTACGGTTCTCGTGGTCTGCCTGGCATTCCCGCCAACAGCACATTGATCTTCGATGTCAAGCTTCTGGAGATCAAGTGAGCGTAGCATCTGCTTCTAATCGCTTGATCCCGTGTCGACTCGCCACAGGCCACGTGTAATAATACCCCTTGTGAGCTGTGGCAGAGTGAGCTTCGGCGAGACATCGATGACAATGAGATGCCCAGCGTTTTCGGGCTTCTATATATATCATCTTTTGCTCGCTTGGTGTCGTGCTACATGCGAGGATGAGGAGTCTCAGACCTGTGCCTTCTGCTTAGAGCCAATAATGTATAGAACAGACATGAGGGGGCCAGCTTGAAGGGTAAACAGGGATGATGGGACGAGGACCGTCTCACGTTGCATGACATGAAATTGGCGTACGATAAAAAAGGTTATGGTTTCGTTTTGTTTTTTCGCGGGACACGTCTCCCCGCACTTGTGGAAAGGATATTGTAAAGTTGTGCAGATAAAAATATTGTCTCTTTCCTCTTGACCTGTCTCGATCCTTCTCTTTGACAATTACATGTTGTGCTGTAGCCTCCACACGGTGATTTTTGGGCAAAGTGGTCGCAGGAAGTCGTGATGGTCCACTTTCAAATCTGTCGTATAACCAACTGACCTTCTGTTTGCCCGTCGTCTCCCATATTGATTTCAGTTTTAACAACACCCTCGTGGGTCCGCGGCTCGGGTGTTATTCTCTTTAGAACACAATAACTGCATCTCTTTACAAACCACGGCTTGTTTTATTTGAATATTCACTCATGCAGCAGTAACCTTCCCTTTATCACTTACCCTGCAGCATCATGGCTCCAACCCTCCTTAAGAAAGCCAGCCGGCAATTCATACGCATTTCGTCTTGCGAATCAAAGAATGCTCTTGAATCGTTACCCGGGTCTGAAGTAAACGATTCAGGGAACTCGGAGACCCAACATGGGTGGAAACTTCGCAACAGTGGCTCCAAAAGATGGAAGCCCTTCCTTGGTGCTTTCAAGAGCATCCGAAAGAGTGCACGCGGCGGTAAGCGATTGGAAACACCCAATTGTGATCTTCACTTATTCTAAATAGGCATCGAAGTATCCAAAGATTCGAACAAACTCCCTGAAGTGCTACCCAAAGATGCTCAACGACATGTCGTGAAGGAAAAGTCTTGCCCGAAACGTGCAACAAGCAGTGCACACACGAAAGAACTGCTTCGAAATCTTCAGCTCAACCCCTTAGCCATGAAATCTAATTCAACCTTGGTGATTCGGGCTTCTCCAAAGGGGGCACGAAGCTCCCTGCAATTGCTGGATACCGCCCGCTCAAGTGAATTGGATACCCCACGTTCTTCCGAAGCAAGTGGTAAACTCTCAACAACTGAAAAAGAGTCGACGGGGAAGAAATTAGTAGATTCTCCTTCCTCGCAGCAGAATAGGGAAACAACGAACAGGCGACACAACAGACGAAACCCATGGACGCGTTCAAGCCCCGAGGGTCGCGCACTTAGCACCATTCCAGAAGCCGGCGTAATTCAAGCTCGGCCGACCATTACAACTGTGGAGAGAGCCTCTGCTGCCAAAATATTCCTCGAGACCTACTTCAATGAGCTTTTTTACAAACCAGATGCAAGGGATTTGCGAAGACAATCCCTTGAATCCGAGTTATGCAACTGTCTGCGGATGCCACCAGAAGAAAAGGAGAAGATTCGAATCAGGTGCAGAAACTAGGAGACGTGCCATCTCAGAGAGCTACGGGTAATGAAAGCCGAAGCTTTCTCTCAATCAGGAAAGAAAGATTCGAATTTGACCGTTAACAATTACGAGTCGCTGCAGATCTTAGGCAAAGGGAGTTTTGGAGTGGTAAGGCTGGTGCGTGAGAAGCCTGCACCAGGACACGCCTTTCCTGGGCAAGTCTACGCCATGAAAGTTATCCGGAAGTCAGAAATGCTACGGAATAGTCAGGAGGGTCATTTGAGGGCCGAGAGGGACTTTCTTGTTGCCTCTGAAGGGTCACGATGGTTCGTATCCATGCAGACTCAAGCTACGAAACAGCCCAGCTAACCAGTACCTCCTTATAGGGCCGTCCCGTTGATTGCCAGTTTTCAAGACCCAGCAAATTTGTATTTGGTGATGGAGTATATGCCTGGCGGTGATTTCCTCGGATTGCTCATTCGACACAACATATTACAGGAGTCCGTTGCGCAGTTCTACATTGCAGAGATGATCCTCGCTGTGGAAGAGGCTCATCGCTTGAACTTCATCCATCGTGACATTAAACCAGACAACTTTCTGATATCCGCAAGTGGCCACTTGAAGATTTCCGACTTCGGGCTAGCATTTGATGATCATTGGTCCCACGACGCGGCCTATTATAATACTCATCGATACTCTTTAGTTCGAGGCCTGGGCATCAACATCAACGGTGACGAGGCAGACCAAAAGGGTAGCAAGGACATACTAAAGCAGTTTGAGTGGTATCAATCCATCGTTTCTGGACTTCAGAGACACGCAGGGTACCCGCGGGCAAGAGACGAGGACTTACGAGGACTTATCGCCTGGAGGAATCGACACGGAAATCGCACCGCTGCGCGTTCAGTGGTTGGAACTAGCCAATACATGGCCCCTGAAGTTGTTCGTGGTCAACATTACGACGGGAGATGCGACTAGTAGAGCATTGGCATTATCCTGTATGAATGCCTCTATGGGCAGACGCCCTTCTTATCAGAAGATGGGCGTAAGCAAACGAAACAAAATATTGTGGTAAGAATACTCAACTCTAACAGAACAGGGTGAACGAAAGGCTGACGATCATCATAGGACTTCAAGGAGCATTTCGCATTCCCACTCAGGCCGTTCGTCAGCGAGAAGTGCAAAGACCTAATCTGCCGCTTGATTCGAGAAAAAGACATTCGATTGTGCTCGGGAAAGTACCAGAGGAAGTACCGTGGCCGGTTTAATGATTCGCGATCGACAGATTACTCTGGCCGTTATGTCTTCCCCGATGATGCGGAGGATATTAAAGCGCATAGATGGTTCGGGAACACGCCTTGGGGTCGGTTGCATTCTATACCACCCCCTTTCACCCCCAATTTGAAGAGCGATGACGACGCACATTACTTTGACGAGTCCGAGCCTTTCGAAGATTGGTCGGAGTCGATACCTTCGGGTATCTTCCTCAATTCCGACGACGTAAGGGAGCTACTTGTCGGATTTGACACTCATGTCCAGGAAAAAGCCATGGAGCTTATCAAAACACCATTTGACGTGGCCAAACTTCGAGGTATTGACCGTGATCTTGATGCGTCAACAGAGCTTCAGCCGACCGACAAGGCTGCGCTGAAGCAGTTCGTGAGGTTCTATGGCCACAAAGAGCGCAAACGCCCACGAGACATGCTACTGCGGGACAAGGATAGTAAGAAAGCGTCGTTGAGAATTCGAAAGGAGACAGCCTTTATGGGGTATACTTGGCGGAGAATGAGACCCGGTGGTTACGTCGAACAGGAAATGCTAGAAGCGCCCGCGGTGGATGAAAGTTACATCTTGCCATAAATCAGTTCGAGCGCCGAGGGAATGAACAAGAGAGAACAAGGGAAAAGAATCGAAAACAGTAAGCAAGAGCAGACTCAGGAGAATCATTAAAAGTAGTATTATCAATAGACATTAAGCATTAAGCCTTCGTGTTGGCGTGTATCTGTTTATCCTGAACCTCGTATTCATCATCCTAGCCCCATACAGAAACGTAAAGTCATAACATGCTGTGTAGTGTAGATTTCTTTCATTTAGATTTCGATCTTCGCACGGGGCTGTTGTGTGTCTCAGATTCTGTCAACGCAACTAGGTCGCCAGATGCCACAGCCTTAGCATTGCGAATTTCCCATTCAAACTCTTTGAGGCCTCGAATCTCCCACGAAAAGAAGAGAAGTGAGAGCAGCCCATCAATAACACCAGCAACTAGGCTTAGACTGCTGACCAGCATAAGGATGAATGCGACGTAGTTTTCGGGGCTGAACCAGACGGCGACAAGGCATGCGACCCAGACAAGCACCGCGACAAAGAAATGCACACCGCGCCAATAGCGCTGATGCAGCTCGCGGATGTGATACTTATGAATCATGCTGAGAATTTCGTCGTACGTAGATGCGTGGAAAGAATCCTGATTGGAGGAGCGGCCGCGCTTGAGCTGGGTATCCGGATTGGCAGACTGCGCTGCGTCGCCTGAATGAATGCTGCTGGCTGGACTGCTCGGGGCTAAATATGCGCCGGTTTGGAGGGCAGCAGAGGGAGTCTCGGAGCGGGGATCAGCTGGACCGGGAACCGGAGAGGGAGTATGTCGAGTGAGAGTGGCTTGAACGGCGAAATGATCGGAGAGTGAGCAAAGAAGGTCGGGATGGCGTTCAGTCATGGAAACATGGGCGGACTTGACGACCCAGCCAGGGGTTGTGGCGGGAGCATCGGGGTCGACGCCTGTTGAGGTAAAGATGTAATCGAGACGTTGACCTCGAGGATCGATCGTATCCGGTGGGACTTCGCAAACATCGCCCCCTTTCAGGCGGTTCTGCTGATTCTTGTTCCAGCGCCAGGTGTTGTAGACGGAATTACTAGTTGCGCCATTCTCGAGGAGGTTGAAGTCGGCAGTGGGTAACGGGCGATGGCGATCCTTCTCAGATGGATGATTTGCAGGGCCAAGAGCACTATCGGGATGTAAAATGCCCCAAACGTCGCGAACAGGCGCGTGTGCTGTAATAACGCGGTGGAATATGGACAAGGGGAGCATGTTGAAATCGCCCATGCCCACGACGAGATGTCCGCGTTCGGCAGCGCCGCGCAAAAGCTTTGATATTTCCCATGATTGTGCAACTCGATGACAATCGTATGTACTCACGGGATCGGGCTCGTAGGGTGAGTGAGTCTGAGGTAGAGTTAGTTATAGGTTTGGAAACATGAGATGTAACAGTAAACTTACGTGAGTGTTGAAGACCTCAATGATGTCCTTCCTCCTTGGCCCAAACCGAATCTTAGCGCATGCGACGCCCTTGCCCACGTACCAGTCTCCTCTCCAAAAAGCGGTCGGACGGCCATTGAGAGGATACTTGAACATTGTACTCTCTTCAATGGGCCAAAAACTCAATATAGCCAGACCGCCACCGAAAGCGCCGCTGTAGTAGAACTTGCCATAGGGAAGAATCTGGCGAGTATGGTGACGGATGGCTTGATAGTCCTCCTGAGTGAAGCATTCTTGAAGAGAAACGATATGCGGTGTGGGAACAGCATGCGCGATTCTGTGTCCGATTTCGTCGAGTCGCGCAACGCGCTGGGTTGAGATATAGCGAAGACCCCAGCAGTTGAGGGTCAAGAGATTGACGTCGGAGGGGAGGTTTTGAGGACCGTTGTGGTCGACGACAATGGTGGTAGGCGTCGTGACATGCTCAGCGGCGTCACTTGCCATGACCATGGCGCCGGTAGTATATGCGGAGGTAATGGTGGCTGGCGTATTTGAGAATATAAAACAGTGAAAGGAGGAGAGTAAGGCGGCAGATGAGGTATGTGGTGATGTGATAAGTTTTTGGTTCCTGGGGAGAGTGGCGCGATACCTCGGCTGAAGGATATTAGTTAATTACGATGATGGCACTGTCCAGGTGTAACCGTCAGTAGCGGCAAAGCTAGCAGGCGTCAAAAGAATTAGTGCCAGCTAATTGCGATCGTTAACTCAAGTTCTAAAATGAAGGATATGCGAAGAGGACAGTAAAAGAAAAAAGGAGTGTGAACACGCGACGCGTGGGGAGTTAAAATGATAGCTTACAGCAACGTCCAATTGAACCAATGCAATGCCTCCTTCTACTTTGGGGAGGGCTGCCGGTAGTCACTTGTGGTCACCCGGATCTTCCGTTCATCGCAAAAGAGGGGCCGGGAGCTGTGGGGCTAAATTTCCCGAGAGTGCCGGGGTTTATCGACTCGGGTTCGGCGGAAGCGCCGTGCTAACAGACTTGCTATAGAAGCTAAAGGCTGATGAAGAGTGAGTACTATATAAATACGCGATTGTTCGCAAGCATTACTGATACTCGGCATCTTTATGTTTGATTCACAGTAGGATCTGCGTGCGTAGGCGCAATGCTTATTCTTGGGACCTGATGTCTAAGATCCACAAGAAGCTTCTTGAAACCCAAACAGATCTCGTCAATTGACACAAGTCTCCAATATCCAAGCTCGCGTACTCTATGTACAGTACGTACAGAAGCTTCCAGGATCCCAGCATCTCACGACATACCATCTGTTCTAATATGGAAGCTCACGTGGAGCTTCGCCATTCTCCTCACTCTTACCCTCACTTCCATTCTCAGCCGCCACATGTCGAGCCTCATTGTTGGCAGATGCGATACCCCTCACTGATACTGTACATATCCGGAAGACCAGCATGCGTCATTCTTGGGTATCTCGTAGAAACATCTCGGAAACTCGGGACACATGTAGAGCACTTCATCTCATCAACAGCATATCCATATGTTAATTTAATCCGTACTCTCGTATCGTCGCCTTGAATGACTTCACCAACATCAAGTCTCGTAAACATATTTAGCACCTTCTCACAATTTCTTTGATATCGAATCAACACAGCCCCATTGCCGCCTACTCTTGTAAAACCTCACTCATCTACTTACGATTTCAGCCCTATAACTATTTCTTAGCTCAAGGTTCAAACGACATCCTTATTCACAATGTCGGTAGCCTTCGAATCCCTCCTCATCAAGTTCAAACCTATCCTCGTCGAACACCCTGAATCTCCTCCGGCCTCCTTCTCGTTTGTGACCGACCACCTCAAGTCCCTCCCTGGCGTTGAGTCCGTTTATCTTGGCCGACCTCTCGAGAAGCCCGATTATTGGGTCCTCGGTATCTGCTGGGCCTCGCGTCCGGCCTACGACGCCTTTGTCTCCGGCTCAGATGCCACCCAGTGGCAAGCCTCTTTGCGCGCCCTCCTCACCGAGCATCCCATTGTCAGCTCGACTGCAGAATACACAGGTCGTACCGAGCTGGCCCTCCACGCCCCTATCACTGAGTTCTGCACTTGCTGGGGCGTGGATGAGACGTTCACAGAGGATAACATGAAGTCGTTTGCCGTGGCTTGCGATGAGGGCGGATTAACTGGGCTTCATGGCCTGGCTTATGGCGAGTTCGTTCAAGGCGAGCATGAGAACCCTTCAGTAATTCCTGGTCGCGCATCAAGGCTATTGATGGGCTGGGATAGCAAGGATGCTCATATGCAGCACAAGAACAGTGGAAGTGGTGAGTCTTGTCGATTCCTGGTATATCGGTCGCAGACAGCTAATAATGCGACAGCGATTGACGATAACGTGTACTACCTGCTTGCTCGGAACAAGAGTCTGGAGATAGTAAGCAATCTGAGCATCCACCAATATGGTCTTTGTGACTAACATCATGTCTAGTATCACGTCCCTCTCAAGAAACTCTAGATTAGCAAGATTGCATTTGCCAAAGCTGCAGATGGCGTCTTTTTCACAGAATACCAAAATCTCATTGAATTAAAGTGAGGAACAAGAAAAATACTGAGTCAATACGCCGTCGAAAAGCAAATACCTTGAGAGCTGTCACTTGTGAAACACAAAGACTCTCACTCCCTTCCAAATAGCCCCATCTTGTTTCCGTGTTCATCCCGATGAAATGCGAACCCATCCTTTGACACCATTTCTATGCCATTCAATCATTCAGCGACTCCTCTCGCCTGCTTTGAAATTGCGATCTGGGGCGCGAGATCGGCATTGTATCGCTCATTGTCACCCTCTCAAGTTGATCGCAGAAACCTTCTCCTTATTCGACATCGCCTTCTTTTCAAGTCAAAACAGTTTGCATCCTCCTTTTAGCCTCTTAATCCCTATAAACAATACCATATTCATCGTATTCCGTCGCTCGCTCGAAGATCGTCGCATTCGTATCGATGGTTTAAATACGGTGTTTCTCCGATTCTGTTTCAGAGTTGCTAAGGTTAGAAGCTTAGTTGCCGTTGGATCTGTTTTGGACCTCACCAAGTCGAGAGTAAAGCATGTACAACGCCATGCGATTGCATTCCTCCGTTCCGGTGATAGTCACCAGTCGTTCGTTGCTGTTATCCTGCGGTTCGTTAATCTTGATCACGCTGTTGCTCATTTGCCGTATCTCGTTGATCTTCTGTCCACCCTTGCCGATGATGGCGCCGACCATGTCGTTCGGGATGTAGATCTGTTGCGTGATAGGGCCGCCAGGTATCGCGCCACCCATAGGCTGGGCCTGGGGAGCACCGCCATGAGGTTGAGGGCCGGTATGAGGCGCCATGTGCGGCTGGGCGTGAGGAGCCGCCCCATACGCACCTCCTCCTTGTGCGCCTCCATAATGCATAGGCATTGCGGGGTTAGCCTGGGCAGCCGCGTGCGGAGGATACTGCTGAGGATAAGGCGCAGGTGGCATGTGGTGAGAGCGACGGTCGTTGTGGCGGCCATAGTTTTCACTTCGTCCGTAGTGGCCCGAGGCCGGTTGAGGCGAGTATGGGACAACTTGCATACCTCCTGGAATTGACCCAGCAGGGGCGCCGCTTCGGGTCGCATAGGCTGACGCAGCAGGACCTCCGAATCTATCGTTCAGCTGCTCGAGGAGGGTGCTGCCAACATAGTATGTTGCAATGTGAACAGCGTCAGCGACACCCATTACCACCAGAGATCGCTCGCTCGACATAGGCAAGCATGAATCCGAGGCGTTCAATCGAGCGCCGGACGCCTCTTGGATCTCACGAATACGAGCACCGCCCTTACCAATGATGGAGCCGATGAGGATGTGTGGAATTAGTAGTCGCAAAGGGTACGTCTTGGATGATGCGGTCGAAGATTCATTGAGTGGCTCATTGTTCAGCGTTCGAATGATCAAACCAAAAGCCTAGATTCAAGTTAACCTCGGAATTCTTATATCAACCAAGAATGATGATAATACCTTAGCTACAGCGTCTACTATTCCGCTGACTGTAAGGATGCGCTCGACAGCTCCCTTCTGGTAGTCACTGACAGTGCACTTGGCGTTGGAAAGTTTCCTGATGTTGGATACGTTCTCGCCTCCCTTTCCAATAACAGTGGCTGCCTCTGGGCTAGAGATGACAGCGCGGATATGGATCCAGGAGGTCTCGTCATGGGCGGCAGCAGATGTTACGGCGTTAGAGGAAGAGGCGGCAACTGTGGCAGCGGCAGCGGCCTTAGTGTCGGATACGTGATCCAAGGTCGCATCCTCGCCATCCTCAGATTTGGCGGCGCCGTTGACTTTGTCATCGTTTTCCTCTGCAGGAACATCGGCGGGAGCTTCGGGGACCTCTACATCATCGTCGTGCTTGATCTTGTCGAGGGCAGGTCGCTTGGCGTCAGGCTGATCGCCGGCGCGCGAAGGCGAAGAAGCCTCTTCCAAGGGGCGCTTGGCCGATTGGGTTGGCTGGGTGGGAGAGGCAGACATTTTGCTTGTAAATGGTAGATTCACACGAATTTAGTCGTTTCGGCACAGTCGACGATTTGAAACGTCTCGTCTTTTTTATTGTTGGTCTTATATACACTCAGGGGTTTTCGAAGGAAAACGTGCTGGTGTAGTGACTTTCGCTGGGTGCGCGCTTCGGTGAAATATTCGTGCAGTGACTGGTGTCGCGCAAGGACGGTGCGTGCTCGGGGTTGAATGGAAGGAGAAGGGATTCGAGTCTCGGGCTCAAGGGCGGGTTCCAGAACTCTTTCAGCGGGCGTCGAATTGGTGCCCGGAAGATCTCCTAGACTGTAGGCGGGAGAGAGGAAGGGCGGAGATGATTGTTTTGTGATGAAGATGTTGAATGGTTGTGAGGAGATGTGAAACGATCGATACTGGGACGAACTTCTTAAAAAGCAAAAAGGAAGAGGCACAGTGCTCAGCTCAAACCTTCTAACCGCGGACTCGAGGTTTAGCAATCGCAACGTTTCCGTAGTCCTGAGCACGAGTGCGGGAACCGGCAGGAGGAAGATATCGCGTCGCGAAAACGTCGAAGGATGGAAACCGGAGGATAGAGAAGCTAATTCTCTCGATGGATCGGCGCGCGGTGCTTTAGGGCGTTCGCTGTCGCAATAAATCCAGGGCGGCAATACCAACTGGTGAGGACCAATCCAAGGAGAAAGTGAACAAAGAAAGAAAAAGACACTCTCAGGAACGATTACAAGTAATCGTTGAGAATGGGGAAGATGAGAAACCTCACGAGGGTAACGAAAGAGAAAAGGAGAGGGGAGAATATGACACGACAAGAGGTCGATCGTTGGGGGTGAGGAGATTGGGAGAAAGCGGGAGAAGCAGCCCTGCGAGGATCCATTCTAGGCTACTGGAGTGTCACGTGCACAACCCATTTGCTCAAAGCTTGGGCCACCTCAGAGCTCAGTCGCTCTCCACAGCCATGGGGGAGCTGACGCCCTAAAATCGACCCCCACTGTAGAAAGCTCCAAGCCCACCCATACGAATAACAAATACGTTAGACAGGTACTTGCCTACTACTCTACTCTTCAACTTGTAGCAAATTATTGTTGAAAACACACTGCAATGAAACTTACACGGAAAGCTTGAAATCACCATCGAGCAAGATCTTGCTTCTACCAGCTATCCAGCTGTTCATAAACAGTAAATCACAAGCGGAACACCAACTTCCATTGTTGCACGACAGACTTGAAACGCGCCTACGGCAATTTTCCTCTTTCATTGGTTCTCAACTTGCAACTATTCACCCAGGCGCGCAAACTTCTCTGTTATACGGAAATCCTTCTGCTTATCATCGGTGCAATCGCCGATTATTGTCAGGCTTGTAGGTGAATTTTGGTCACCATGGATGACAAGTCGCAGCGTGCGGCAGCACAGGCGTACACAGCCAGCCTTGATCAAACACTACAGGAACTCCAGCAAAAAGTTCGCGAACATGAGGATGAACTGGAAAAGGTACATATTGCACCGACTTATCACTATTTGCATGGCTTACTTACCCGCGAATAGCTTCGTTCGAGCGAGGTTCAGCTTCCTCAGTCAGTAACGGGACAGGCGCGAGTCATCCAAACAGCGCTTAAAGAGGTGACAGAGTCGGACCCTTTCCTGCCATCGCCGGAATCTCTACTCCCCGCGCTGTTGGCTCTCCGCAAGACTCACCAAACCATCCAAGAGTCTAATGTCTATCTCGCTTCGCAACGCGCGGGCCATGAACAGCTATCGCGTCAGCTTGAGGCCGATGAAGCGCGTCTCAAAGATCAGAATCTCCTTGGTGATGCTCTAACCGCACGCATACAGTCTCTACGGGATGAAGTGGACGCTGGCACACACGTTACCCCAGAAGAAGGGGCAAAGGAGCGACTGCAAGAGCTTAGGAATAAGAAAAAGAGTTATGACAGGGAGACATCCAAGCTCATGAAGGTTCTCCTTCGGTTCATCGATGATCACTTGGCGCCAATGCTCGCGGCCGAGGAGTTGGGCGGACCCGTTGTTGGTGATCTCATGGATGTCGACGGAGAGGATTTAGCTGCTGGCTTCAACGCGCAGGGAAAGCTGAAAAAGCCCAAGGACGCCACTGATAAAGATGATAAGCGGCAGCGCCGAATCGATGAGATCTGGGGCCAGGCGACTGATGAGAGCGCTGGCCGTCAAAATGAGGTCACAGCTGCTGCCACGGAGATGAAGCAGCTCACAGAAGAGCTTCTCAACACGCTTGCCGAGGCACACGGTGAAAATTCAGCATCCTATGTACAGTTGCCGCGCGAGTCTGCAGCTGCTCGCTTCTTGGTGAGATCCAAGGTTGCGCAATTTCATCACAGGGATGCAACGAGGCTCAGACTGGTCGATTTCGGACGGGACCTAGAAGCTTAAAGACAGCTGCTTAATACGAAACACTTTGGAGACAAACATAAATCACGTCGCAGTTATCTTGGAGATCGCTGTATCTCCCCTTTACAGCTTTTGATCTTGGGCTGTCTACAACCCCTGGGTTGCCAGAGAAGCAACCACTTAAAGCTAGCTTACTCTTATTGGCCAATTGCCAAGTACCTGAAGCGCGTTACCCATCCAACCGCGTCGCGTCTAAAAGCTGCCCTTCAACCTCCAATCTCTCAAACAATTTCGACGCCTGGTCTTCTACGTCTTCCTTACTCTATTCTTCCATCCTTTACAATGACCGCTGAAACTATTGTCCCTGATAACGCTGCCATCTCATCCCCTCCTGCTAAACGTGTCAAGACCGCCGCTACAATGGAAGGTCCCCCGCCTCTGCAGATCAAGAAGCTCTCCGAGAAGGGCCGCCTGCCCACTCGTGGTAGTGCCTTTGCCGCTGGCTACGACATCTATGCTGCCCGCGATACAACAATCCCCGCTCGCGGCAAGGCTCTGGTCGATACTGATATCAGCATGGCTGTGCCCGCTGGAACCTGTAAGTACTAAAGTGCAACCTTGATTGGGCACACAGGAGACAGCTATCTAACAAAATGGTTAATTATAGATGGCCGTATCGCTCCCCGATCAGGTCTCGCCTCCAAGCACTTCATCGACACCGGCGCTGGTGTCATCGATGCGGACTACCGCGGCCAGGTCAAGGTCCTGCTCTTCAACCACAACGAGTCCGACTTTGAGATTAAGGAGGGCGACCGCATTGCCCAGCTTATCCTGGAGCGAATCTACACCCCCGAGGTTGTCGAGGTCCAGGAGCTCGAGGAGAGCGTTCGCGGTGCTGGCGGTTTCGGCAGCACTGGCTAGACGGGAAAAAGGAGAGGAATGCCAACTTCTCTTGTTCCTGGTCGCATGAATTAATGATTTGGGGTTTTGATCAATGCAATACAACTACGGTACTAGACTTGACTTGTAAGGGGTGGACACGGATGGAATACCAGGTTGAGAACTCACTTGACCACCAAAAGATAGACGAATAAAACTCGAACGAAACCATGAGCAGGCGCCGTTTGTTGCTCTTTCTCTAACCATGTCTATTTGTTTTCCTGTTCTATACTAAATCGTCTGAACCTTACGTCAAAACACTCTTCTACTAATCTTCATATAGCTTTCGCTTGGTACTGCGTCGTCGGCGAGCGTAAGCAGTCCAAGTTCCTCACCAGCTGCAGCTCTGCCGCTTTGCTCTTGACCAGATGCACCTTTGTGTCGTTGGCGCGATCTTCAGCCTTCATCTCATCCGTTGTGCGTTCAACAACCCTCTTCATACCCTCGCATGTCTTGGACAAAACTTCGTGCATGCTGCCTAGAACCTTTTCTGCCGCGCGGGCAAGGGGCAGCTCAGTGGCTGATACGGAGTCGCCACTAACCCAGCTGGCTGTGTGCCGCAGGCGCTCGTCGGCGTTAAAGACAGCCTCGCGCATACGAATCACCATAAGGGCGCCAAACATGTCGCCCGTACCGCTGAAATAGCAGTCGATAGAGGGGAAAACGATCTTAAAGAATCGAGCTTTGCCGGTAGAGGTCATGGTAGATCCAACGACAGCGAGGTGTGATGGCGGATGGTCTGGTGCGTCGAGGTTGACCGAGGTGATGACAATGTGAGGAACCTGATACTTGTCGTGCAGAACCTGAATAGCCTTTCGTAGACTGTCCATGTCGTGAATCTTGACCTCTGAGAGCAGTCTTTGATGATGAAATCTACGTTAGCTGATGACATCTTGGAGATAAACAGCAATGGAAGTTCTCAACTTACTCAGCCTCAAACTGATTCGGAAGAATAAGATCCGCATCATGAATGAGTCTCTTGTAAGCCGGCACAACTTCTTCAGAGACGTAGATCCTGCCATTATCGCCCATGACTGGATCGAGCGCCCAGAAGAACTTGCCTGGTGTTTCCTTGGACTTATCCTTGAGTTCTCGGCCTATCTTTCCAACTGTGTCAACTGCTTCGGCACCTGGGATGTATCCAGAGAGCATCACGTCGAAGTCATCTAGGTACGACTGCTTTAGCCCATCCCACAAATCCATAATCTCCTGTGCCGAGACTCTGGTTCCCTTCCATTGCTTATAGCCAGTATGATTGCCTTTGAGGAAGATCACAAGTTAATAAGACTTATAACTCCTATCTCGTCGTTATAGATATAAGAAACTCACTAAACTGAACAGTATTGAGCGCTGCGACATCGCATCCTAAAGACTGTAACACAAAGACAGCGATCTTGTTACCCACGTAACTGAAACAAGTTAGTTTCTCTGAGACTTTGAATAAGAAAAGATAATTACCCAGAAACAACCTGAGATCAGAAAAATTGTTAGCTTTGACTCAGTATATGACAGTGAGAGCAGGGTTGAAGTCATCCGTACATGGCTTGCCACAGCGAGAACCCGCGTATCGGGCACTGCAGGAGTGATGGGCATGGTTGCAAAGTCGTAATATTCTTGAATCCTTTCAGTGATATGTAAGACTTTTTCAGAAAAAGTCTACACAAGCTTGTCAGAAGGCTTCGTTTGGATGTCAGCGAACGATAAAGACGTCACTGGGTAAAATCTCTCGCTCTACGTCAGCCAGAAGACCTTCGATCGACTCTTGAGCCAGTGGAACTCGAAAAAGCCGTAAGAACCCGGGCGCTGATTGGAAAGATAGAGAATGAAGTGACAAAGTGGGAGAAGACTCTGAACTTGGCTCAAGATGTAGGTAAGGTAGTTCTAGAACTCGGTTACGGCGTCTATCGAACTGTATGTACCTTGAACGTTAGTCATGAGCCAACTTTAAGAAACCTACGCTGAGTCTGGGGCAAATAATCTCGACTGGATGGGGAACGATAAGAAATGCAAATTCTATACCCACCTAGTGCCTAATAAAAGAGAAAGAGAGTGATTTGACTCAACTCGACGTTGGAAACAGCTGAGCCTCTTCCTCTTTGAGTCAATAGCCAAAGGTTGCTAGCGACTTCCATTTGATCTTGTGCCCCCCCACCTCCGATACGATGTGATGTGGTCCAGTCATTGCCCCGCACTAAAGCAACGGATCCTCATATTTTCTACTTCATCTCAAGCCTCATTCTGCCGTCGCTCAAGATCTTAGGATACCTGTTAAGTATGGACTGTTTATGTAGATAAGCACCACGGAAGCATTGTGAGATGTCGTTGTCCTCAGGATATGGGCAAACACGGGCATCAAGAGCCCAGTGCAGACGCCGATAGCTCCCAGGCCGGACTGATGTCATGACAGCCTCAAAACTAAACAAGAAGGGTCTTTTAATGTCATTAAATTTATCGTCAAAACTTGTCGGTTGACACAAGGGGCTTGAAGTAGGCTGCCTAGTACCCCTAAGTCTCCGTCTAGCCTATTCATTTCCATTCCATTTCCACTCACACATACCTCTTATGCCGATGGAGGGCTGTTAATAAGTAGGTGTTGTACCTGGTATCCGTATCTCTCGCATATTCTCTTTCGCACATACTCCATCAGAACCACTTGACCACGTCCTTGTAACCACAAACGCCGAGCTCAGAGTCATGTAACAGGATGGTGTCGTATTATACTGTGGCGATCCTCTATTCCTCGTCGCCGATCTTGGGAGCAAGGTAGAAGCGAAGGTGGCTGCTTTGACCGGCAATCTTGTACTCCACCAGGAGCGGCACCTCGTTGGAGAGGCAGATCTTGACCTGTTCAGCCAATCCAGCAGCCTTGCAGAAGTTGACGAGGTACTTAAGAGAGAAGGTAAGAGCGACAGGCTCAGTTAACTCAATCTCAATGTTTTGGTCGGGCTTTTCAACGTTGGTGTGGCTTCGGAGGGTCACTGCACCATTGCCAATATCGCCGTTACAAGCAAACTTAACACCGTCCTTGGAGGCCTCGATCATAACTGTGAAGTGCTGGTTAGCCAATGGACGAGAACTGGAAGCAGAGAGGGCTTGTAGAGACTAACCTGACTCCGACATGGCCATCAAATCTGTGCAAATACGGCGAAACTCGGCGGAGGGCATCGCAATAGTTGCGGCATACTCGGTGTCAGGGATACCCAGATGCTCCTGGTCAATGTCCATAAGCTTGAGGTCGTACTCGCTGATGCGGTCGTTCTCAGCGCTCTCGAACTGCAGGTTCAGCACATCAGGGCCATCCTCGGCCTTGAGTGTCAGGACATCATCGTTCTGGGCGGCGCGCAGCACCTTGGTCAAGGATGTGAGATTGACACCAAGAGAGATGTTACGGTCGCAGCGGAACGGAGAGAAGGCGTCGGCATTAAGCATCATGGAAACCAGGGCAACGTGGGAGTTGTCCATGGCCTGCAGCTGAATGCCAGTATCATTGCAGTCGAAGTTGCAATCCTGCACCAAGTCCTTGATGGAATCGACAACCTTCTTCAGGAGGTTGGCCTGGTCGAGTCGTGCCTCCAACATTTCTGCTTTGCCTGTTAGCTTTCTCTGATGCTTTTTTGCTGATGCGTGAAGCTGCCACGCAAAGCCAAAAAGGGCGGGGTGGCCGTTGCTGGGGGCGACTAACTGTGAAAAAGAGTCTGTTGATGAGAAGAGAACGGGAGGTAGAGTGATTGGACAGAAAGCGTATTAACGAAGCGGATTTAATGGTTTGGAAGGCGTTGCCTGAGTGGGAGAGCAATGTCAGGTTGTCTGGTGAGGGAGGAGAGAAGACGAAGATAGAGATGGTAATAGATTGCTTTGGCCGCGAAATTGCTAGGCAGCTTTACTAGAAGGTGGGTAGCCACTTAACGCGCGACCACCTTTAGCACGCGACGCGTCGACGATTGACCTTTCATCTCTGGGTTGAGAGCTCCACTCTGGTCTACACTCCATCCATTGGAAGGGCAAGCGCGAAGGGCCAATGTACCCTTGTACCTAGGTAGATTTCCTGGTTCTTTCCATGTAGAATGGAAATTGAGGTCAACGCGGGATATCTATCTCACTAACGCTTGGCAGAAGAACTAACAATTTATCGATTTTGTGGCTATTGACTCCCTAAGAGGAACAGTCTATCATACAGAGGCAAAGAGTAACACCCCCCTTTATTTCATTATTTTCAGATTAAACAAAAGAATAATCAAAGGAAAACTAAACCGGGCACAAAAGAGTGCACTAGCACATGTGTCATATAGCTTTTACCACGGCTCTGGTGCGTGAAAATGTGACGGCCAAGGTTTGACCTTGGAAAAAAGATAGATAGTGGACATAAACAGCCCAAAAACAGATACTCCTCCAATCCTAATCCTGAAACGCCCCTGCCTTCCGTGGCCTGTCTATAGAAAATGTGCCGTTTATAATAAAGAACTGTGCGTGTCGTCGTGACGCTGCCGGAATGCTTGACGTGTCTATCTGTCTGTGTGGCTCAATGTGACGTATCGTAAGATGATAGTGGGAGTAAGAAACTTGCTCGATGTCGGTCCAGATGATAGTGGTAAGTATATGCGTAAAGAGGTAAGTGAAATAAGGAAGTGACAGTGACAATGATCGTGATTTTGTTGTTAGTCTCATGAGATTGAAAAGCCCCTACATGGACACGATCCGCCCAGCTGGCGCACTCGCGCGAGTTCGGGGTCGTAGGTTGATGACTGTCTCTAGTTCACGAAGCATGCCCTTGGTTGCGTCGACATGCTGTCGTGCTAGAGCCTTTTGCTCTCGCTCCTCCCGAACCTTGGCTATTCTGTCTTCTCGCGAGAGCATGCTGCGAGGTCGTGGTAGAGCAACGGCTTCAAATACTTCGGGTGCTTCATGTTCTGCAGAACCAGCATATTCAGAACTTGGTGGAGATTCGCCAGTCAGAGCCTTGAGTGCTGCAGCTGCTCCGCCGTTCTCATCTACAGTGGTGAGACCACTAAGAGAGCTTACGGGCGACAATAAGGTACTCATGGACGAGAGCCTCTTCTCGTTCCTATCGATACCGAGTGCTAAAGCTGCCCTGCCTTCTTCCCACGCCGCCATCAAGTCTTTCAGATCCATACCGATGGACTCGTATTGTGACATAAGGTTTGGACCGAGCTCCGAAATATCGTTTGAGTCGTTCAACGTTCTGTCTGATTCTTCTCGGAGTAATTGCAGTTTCGCTTGTAGGCCCCTGATTCCGCTCGAGAGAGAATTCAACTTTCGAAGCTGAGCTCGCCAGCGTTCTCGCCCGGGGGTGAGGGCATTTTTGGGTGTCGGTGGCGACAGGAAGGCTAGATAGGATTGTAAGCTCAGGGGCAACCGTTTAGACTTGGCATCAAATACTCACTATCCTCCTCGCTCAAAATATTATGTAGCCTGATATGTGCAGTTTGGGTTGAGCTATTCAAGCTCAAGAGAGACTCTACTGCCGTTGTCCAACGAAGCAAGTCGTTTGCATCCCCGTTAGCATCCAAAGCTAACAGCGCGCAGAGGAACAGCTTGCGGATCGTAGAAAAACGAGCAGCGAGGATCTTGAGAGTCCGCAATGATTCCGGGTCTTCCAAGTCTTCATCGCTAAGACCTCGATGGGCATCGGACATGTCGAAATCGGTGATGTCGTAGATATCGTAATATTTTTCCAGGTCCGTTTGTTCTGCAAACCCGCTTACAACTGTGCAAACTTGATTGTATGACTCAAGAACCTCAGCGAAAGAATGCCTTAATGCTTTCCGTAAGCGAACACATCTTCGCGTCTGCGTACGGTCTTCGATGCGACTGATCGGCGGTAGGGGTGCGCTACTATACAATGATTAGCAAATAGATATGAATAAGTCATAAGCAGACTAACAGTCGGTAACCTCGCGAAACTAGCTCAACCTCTTGTATAAGAGATAGAGCTGCTCCTGATGCACTATCAAAGTTGTGCGAGCGTTCAATGAAAGCTGTGATTTCAGAAAGCGATTGCGATCTTCGATAGCGCAACCATTGTCGCTTCATGTAAACCTGACCCAACAGGACTGCCGCCGCGCATAGTATGAGCAAAAATACGAGTCTCTTCTTAGTCACACCACTTCCCAGAACCCAACTGAGCACCACCGCAACAGCGAGAGCCGCAAGAATTGATGCAAGAATGCCTTCAGTGGATAAGAGAGATTCGTCTTCGTTTGTAGGCGGACCTGGTCCATTGGTCCCCAGCTGCGGTTGTCCCAGTCCAGAATGGCCACTCAGGAGCTGAGAAGCAATGATCGTATATCGAAACTGTTCGAGGAACTTGGCGTTGTCGGCTCGGTCGATGCTCGCTGCTACCGCAGCCTATGACGAGTGTATTTAGCAATCGTCGAGTCTTAGAACAGTCAGGCTTAACATACCGAGTACTTCCTGCTGGCGGATCGCAACGATGATGGCTCCGGAACTTGCAAGCGAAGCGCATTTGGAACTTTGCTTCGGAATCTTGGTTTGACCAAAGGACGACCTGTGGGAGCGAAAGGAGAAGGACTGGAGGGCGGTGATGGGCTGGATCGACCAGCGGATGATTCAGGTTCGGGCGTTATTGCACCGGGCGCCCAGTCGGCCTGGGGCTCATCTCCCCCATCTTGTAACATGTTATTTTACGTTGAAGAGTCGGAGAAGGGAGCTTGCTCACCTCTGAGGTAGTCGGCGAACGGGGTCTCCTCATACACCACGGGCTCCATCTAACTGCTCTGTGACGTAGTAGGGGTCGATAAAGGGTCACGCAGAGCCATCGAGCGGTGGCGATCGATGGAGAGTGCAATTATCGTATCCGGCGTGTTATTGTGATGTTGAGCAGATCAAGAGGAGCGTCTTGTTCAGGAGAAGACGGCAAGAAGTAGTAAACGAAGGCGGACAGGGACAGGCTGGTTCGTCGATGTTCCCAATTAGGGAAGCTCCACGCTCACCGGACGGTCCGTCCGCACGCTTCAGTGGACAGCCCGAGGAAGATGACAGGGATCTCTGGGCCTGTCAAAGCACAAGAGCGATATGATGCGCCGCTACGTCGAGTGTAGGTGTGTGTACCCCGGAACCGTTGAGTTTGGCCTTGTCTGGTCTAATTTCGAACAGTACTGATACTATTTATGCAGCCATTAACGGAACACGTAATAAGACGCAGGGAGATGCAGGGACACATAGACAACACAACGTATCAGCGTACAGTAAAAGGGGTTCTGGGGCTTCTGAACACATGGACTCATGTTGGACCAGCCGCTCGTAGCGGAGCCAGGAGGCGCTAAGTGAAGCAAGCCAGCAAGGGATACGCTGCCACTGGAGGGTCTCGGCCGTCAAAAAGTTAGGCCTGAGGCAGGCACACCTTCCGTATGTTGATGCCTTAGCAAAAAATCCTGGGGTAATATCTCTATTCTGGTTGGTCACTGCCCGCGCGGGATAGATTCTCAAGTTCGAAAGCTACCTCATCCTACCGATTCAGCCTTAATTCTCACGACGCCAACTCTTACTTTCGCCCGCCAGGACGAGACTCGCATAGGGCCACCCCTTACACCGCTATGATAGCCTGAGGGCGGATGCGGACAACACGTCTTTATATGCGAGCTCATTCAATGCCTCGTCGATGTGTTGTTTCGCAATGTCGCTCGGGCATGCGTCCTACTTCGGGCTCGCAAGACGGCATTTGGGTCACTAATGCAATGCTAGTCCGAGCCATTGAGCGATTTCACCACGTTTATCCCGTTCCTCGCAGGAGTTTGAGCTCATGTCCGGGTCCGATGGAGAGCCGACGCCGTCTAGGCAAGCGACATATGACCGCCATCATTCCCGACTCTCGCCCTTCACCTTTTCCTTGGACGATCGAATTACCTATAAACCTCGGGGAATGGAATTGGGAGGCTCCTGCGCCGCCAAGGAATCGACACAAGAAAAAGACTGGCGTGCTCGAAAGCTTCTTGAGATGGCTTGAGGACTTAGAGCACAAAGACGGTTCAACGACTGAACAGACCACACCAACATCGCAAACTGCAAATCCTTCTCCGGTCGGCCAAGCACTTGTTGACCTTAACCGGAAACTCGCCTCATTTCACGAGCTCGGCGATTCACAGGCATTATACAATGTTTGTGAATCTTATCTTGAACAGGTTTCTGACATGGCAAAGGGAGCAATCTCATCCGACGATCTTCTCCTGGCTCTGGACCCGTTCGGCCGAGATTTTAAACAGCGAGCAACACCTGAAGTGTTGGACAATGTGATTGCAAGGCAATGGGTTTGTATTTTGCAATCGATTGAGGAGGGTCGGACTCATCGAACCGATGATCCCCACGGCGAGCACATGTGGTACCGGTGCTTCGAGACGGCGATACATATGACAGCTCAATACCCGACATTTCATTTTTTGGACGCGCTATTGAGAACGACTCGGTCTTATGAAAGGTGTCATCTGGGCCCCAAAGAATACCTTGAGCTGATGCAAAAGCACATTATGCTAGAAGCGTCTCGAACGAGGAGTAACCCATCAAACCCGATATCAACTCATATTTTGCGTCGACATGTGTTTTTATCTCGAATGTTCCAACTCAAAACTGCGACACACATGGACGTCTACGAGCAATTGTCCAAATCTTGTTTGGAAATGGCTAAAGATGGCACGCACCGCCGTTTAATTGCTTTCCACCTGTTGTTGAAACTAGCAGGTGCTGCAGGACCCCAATACCATGTTTTTCCATCATTGATCCGTCAAATTCACGACGTGCAAGATTGGACCGAGGCAGAAGTCTTGCAAATCACGGCAACCCGCATCATGAACAAGTCAACTGGCGGATTCTCCATCACGCAATTGTACAAATGGCTTGGGCAACCTTCGCACCTACATTCCTGGGCAGAAATGACCCAAGCTTGTCTCTCAGGCACCACCAGAAAGCGGAACAACAGGTTAAAGGCACTCCTGTACTGCAGTGATGCCCTTGGACACCTCGATTCAGTGGTCAAGTCAGCTCATTCATTGCCAAGCCCCGCAATGGTCGCGGCCGAGAATCCCCAAATGTTAGAGCATGAGACCTATGAAACAGTTCTGGCCAAAATGGTGAGAGCAGTCCAGAATTATCACCTTGCCCTCATGGTATGGGACATGTACAACGAAGGGCTATCAGAACCAGAGAAGTTATCATGGCATGTGTGGATGCCTTACATGGAGGACATAATGCTAGATCCCGATCTACCATCCAACCTCATTTGGTCGATTGCCTCGTTCCTCCCCGACAAAGCCTCGCATAGACTCCCCTGGTATGTGAAAGGGAGTGTCAGGCACGCAATAGATGCTCTCGAGAATATAGGGAATTGGTACATGAAGAGACCCAATCTGACCCACCGAATGCGTTTAAGGCGCATCGAAAATGTTATCTCCCGGGCCCAAGCCGCTAGACGAGGCATGCCGCAGTCCTTGATGCAAAACCTGGCTGAACTTCTGGTTAGCGATCTTGAGATGGGCAGGATGGGTCGCAAGGCACGTCTTCGGTATCTAGTCGACAAGACGAAGCAGTTCTATGGAGAGGAGCAGGCGCGTAGGGTCGCGGTCCAACTCGATGGATGGAGATGGACCATTCAAAACCGAGTGGGTAAGGTAATGCAAATGCCACGGGACGAACGTGGGGAAACACCACAATGTGTATCCAGACCGGGGTTGGAGAAGCCGCGCGAAAGTCGGGAAGAGGGCTCTCTACAACATACCGAGTTTGAGGATCGGGAAACACAACAAGAGGAAGACGACAACAGCTTTGATGAACTCATGAAAGCTCAGCGGAAAACATCAGGTCCTCCCCAAGGAAGTGCAACGACCTTTTAGACGATTTTTGGCATGATTCTGGATATGTATATTATACCTCATGTGGACAAAGGAAAAGGGCTTGGTGTTTGATTTTCAAAACGATGAGCGGTTGTTCGTCCCATAGCCTGGCGAACTTGGTTTCATTAGGCTGGACCCGGAGACTTGTAGGATCATGTTGAACAAGAAAGATAGAGTAAGCCAGCAAAGGCGAAATGAACATTTAACTACCCACAGCTTGTTTTGATCGTACGACAACATGATCGTGATGTTGTTTTCCCGAACCCTTGTGTATACTCGTCGCTTCAAGTGAGGTCGCATACATTCCACATTGTCCAAGTGCTCACAACCACTATCATGAACAGCAGCAGAGTGTATGCAAAATGTTCGATTCGATTACATCGTCAGAAATGTCATTACAACGAGTCTAAGTTACATGTGAAACCTAAAAATTACAGCAGCTTTCCCAGCATCCAGATAACATACGTCATTAAGTAGGAAGAAAGAAATAACAAGAAAGAAATAAAGCATGGCTCGAACATAAACAATAATCGAGGATCCAGTCGTCAAGGATAAACAAAAGCCATAACATAAGACAAACAAGCAACCAACAAAAAACTGAGATCGTGAGGCCCTTTTCCTTCGCCCAAAGATCATAAACTAAAAATCAACATAGGAAATTCTCGTTAGAGATGCATTTGTCCCCAAATTAGCAAGCCCAAAAAACACCGCCTATATCCTTTTCCTATTGGTATCTTCCCATATCCTATATCCCCCCTTCATAATCTACTTCAGTCTGACCCATCGTCTCAGTCACGACACTGAGATGACTGCGGGCACCGATGGAGGTGCTTCCGTCGCTAAAAGGATGCTTGGAACGAGGAACAAGCACCTGAGCAGGGCATACCACGATTTCTTCGTCGCCTTTGCCATTGTCGTCTCCCTTCTTGACGACAAGTGGGAAAAGAACGACACGAACAATGGCGCCTTGTGCCTCGAGGTCCTCGTTTGAGGTAGTAAGGCTGCCGCTCCGCTCGTTCATCATTGATGCGTTGAACTGAACTGTCGCGGTAAGTTCGCCATCTGCATCGTACTCAGGGCGCAAAGGCGGTAGCATCATGTATTCAGCTTTCTGCGTACGCATCTCAATCGAAAGGCCTACGGCCTCCCTCATGACGCGTCGTAGCTGAGATTGAATCTGATCCTCCAGATTTGACGGTGGCGGGAGAATCTTGCATAGCGTCTGAAAGACGGCTTGAACAACAGCCTCGGTGTCCAGATCGCGCTGGCGCTTGAAGCCTTCGCGCTTCGCTAGCAGTGTAAGGGTAACGGCGCGCCATTGTCGCACCGCTTCGGGAGGGCCGACCTCGGTCAGCAGCTTCTCCAGCGACTTGAGCTTCTGTCTCTGCTCTCTATCCATGCCGAATAGATAGCGAGTAAAGACAAATTCCCAGACCATATTCATAGTCATAGACATGAATACGTCACGTCGCTTTACACGGTCCCGAAGGTAAACGTCGACATCGGAGCCATCAAGAACGGCATTGTCGAGTCGGTCAATAGTTTTCTCGTCGTTGATTTCACTTGTCAAGCGGCAAGCGCGCATGTCTGAAAACTTGGAGAATCGTAGCACCCATTGCTGAACATGGGAGCAGAGTTGTTGGCAACGATGATCAAAGTGATCCTCGTCGCGAATGTTGAGGAAGTGGTCATTTCCGGCTTTGGACTCAAGGATTTGGCGCTGTAGTTCGCGAATCTTTTCTTTGGCGGTGGTGAGTTTGGCGCGAAGTTCGGCGATTTCGGCATCCTTTGCTTCGAGAGACTGTTCGGAGGTACCTTTAACGCGTCGGGCCTCGTCCAGTTCGCGTGCGACAGCCGCGTGGCGGCTCTCGAGGTCGGCCATGCGACCACTGTCCTTGTTGGCAAGCTCAGCATTGGCGCTTGTGAGGCCGTCGTTGACTTCACTAAGTCGAGAGACCTCGTTTTGGAGGAACTGCAAAGATTGCTTAAGGTTATCGATCTCGGCGTCGCGTTCGGATAGGCTATTGGCGGCTCGTTGACTTAAACTTGTCTCAGCCATGGCACGAGCATCGGTAAGCATTCGGTTCTCCGCCATCAGCTGCTCGACTTTGTTCTCGAGTTCGAGAACCTGCATGCTCTGTCGTCGGCGCATGCTGTGCGGCCGGGTGGGTGATCGGGGTGACCCGATGCGACCTTCGCCAAAGCCATCCTACGGAAGTCAGTATTGTCTAGGCCGAGATAAACATGGGTGATGGACTCACGTAGACGTCGGCCATGTCCTTGGCACGGGCACGACCCTCATTTGCGACGGGCGTAGAATTGGCAGGTGTGGTGGTGGTGTTTTGTTGACGTAAGGCCCGTAGATCGCTGCTCATTCGCTTGTCAACTCGGCGGAGCGGCGGTGTGGGGGTGCCTGACGAGCGGTTGATGCCTGGACTTTCAGGCCTGAACTTGAGGGGCTCTGGAGTCCGACGGCGAGAGAGGCTGGTGTTAGACACGGTCCGACGTCCTGAACCCTCAAGAAGGGGCGTTGATTGGCGAGCTGGGGGAGCATTGTCTGATACGCTTCTCTGGCCTGAGACAGACGATGAAGTTGGGTTTGGGTTTGGGTTTGGACTTGGAGTTGAAGGTTCAGGTCCTCGTAGCGCTGCCGCTAAGCCCGCACCCGCGCCAGCAACGGCTGCTGCAGCAGCACCGGCCGGAGTAAGGGCTCCATATTGTTTCCGGTCCTTCTTTTGTGGCTCCGGTGTTGGTTCTGGCGCTGACGGCTCCCGTAGCACCGGCGTACCCCGTGGAGAACGACGCAGTCTTCGCTCGCTTGCTGGTTCCGGAGTATGCAACACTGCGCGCTCTTGAACTGGTTGTGACTGCCGCTCTTTTTCAACCCAGTCATCAGTGTGCACTCCACTGTCGCGTAGCGGCTCTCGGCTGAGGCGTCTACTTCTTCTTTGAGTTGGTGTCTCTCCTCCTAAACCACTATCACGCTGTGCCTCTTCACTCAAACGTCTGCTTCGTCTCTGGAAGCTCGATGCATCACCAATAGGGCCACTGTCGCGTTTGACGTCTGGTGTTGGGAATACGCCCTTCGTTGGCTCAGTTTCCGCCTCGGGCACCTCCGGCACTGGTTCCAGAAGTCTGCTTGGAGATCTTCGTAGGTCACTGACTTCGGACTCTGTCCCTGTCAGTGGTGTGAATGTTTTGCTGTCCTCTCGTAGCAGGCCACTCCTGGGCTCGTCGACGTCAGACCCACGGCGTAGTAGAGGCTGGGGTGAACTTCGTGATAACTCCAAATCTCCACGACCAAGTATGGGACTCTCCAGTATATCCGACGTCTCTTGCCGTACCCCTCGTGACGTTTGCTTGCGCTCTCCCTCAGTCCTAGCTGAAACGTCTCCGCCTGCGGCACGTCCTCTGGACTTCTCTTCTCGTCGGTCTGAGCGCTTGTCCTTTCCTGGCATGTCAATCAAGATCTCGTCTTTTGATAACGCGACATTCTTGTCCTTCTTTGAAGACCTCGGCATCTTGTCTGCCGTTTTGTCCTGGTCCTTCAAATCAAGGGCGATGCTTTCTCCCTTGTCTCCTCCGCCGCCATCACCGCCATCGCCGCCAGTCTGAAAGTCATCTTTCACCCTTTTGTCTTTGACTTTCTGGACTTCTCGGGACACTGATCCTCCTGACCGGGTGACCTTGTTAGACGTTGGCAAGATGTTGCGCGAATCCAGCAGTTCCGCATCCTCCCCACCAGTTCGAGATTTCTCGTCACGTCCTTCATGAACGTTGCTCTTTTTGTCTTTCAATTTTCTCTCTTCGTCCTTGCTTTTTCCCTTGGCCTTTTTTTTGTCCGTCTTATCATCGACCATGGCGGCACCCAATGCCGCAGCAGTGGTTGTAGTGATCCCAGCAATGGGTGTTGCATCTGGCTTGCTCGATGCTAACAACCCTGACTTTTCCGACAACCTGGAGGTCTGTGATGGGGCGAAATCAGCAGGTTGCTTACTGGGGGCAGTGAGACGCTGTCCAGAAGCAAATAGGTTTTCTGTGACTGGCTCAGGGAGTAAGTTGGCCTCAGTATGAACAAATGGCTCTTCAGGTGGGTTCAATGTTCTCTGAGAGAATGAATTGGTATCCTGGGATATCTTTTTCGTGCTGTGCGTGTTGTCGGCTGCAGTTTCTGGAGTCCGTACCAGTTGACCAGTGGTCTCTGACAAGGACTCATGGGCAAAATCAGTTGTAGGTTGCTGAAGTGGCGCAGCCCGTTCTGAGTCCTTCCGCCTCTTCTTTTTCTCTTTCACACTGATACTTGGCAGGTTGTCGGATGCTTCCCGAGTAGTTCCAGATACACCATCCTGGGGGCTTTGTGCAGAGGCGAAGGCAGGTCTTGCCGCCTGATCTGTCTTGCCAGTATCTGCTTTGTCTTGCAGGGATGAAGACATAGTGCGCGATTTATTCCCTAGGGGTGTCACATCAACTTCTTTGGAAGTGGTAGCAGGAAGCGCTGTAACGGCAGATTCACCAGAGTGTAGTCGTTGTGTCGGTTGCCCCAACGGAGCTGACGTGGTGGCGTCAAGTGACGAAACTGGAAGAATTGGCTCCGGCGCATCTAGCATAGGTTCATCAATGTCCCTAGTATTGATTATCCCAACATTCTTCATCTGGACATCCTCAAGGGTGCCGGTCGAAGGCCCTGCTCCGGACGTGACAGCATCAGGTGTATCCGTGGGCATGAGAGCATGCTTTGGAGGTTTAGCGATCGCCTTAGCATCAGGCTTCGTGATTCCCTGGGTTGGTGAGAGTGGTGTTTGTCCTTCAGTGACATCGGCGCCCGTGCCGCGTGGAAGAGCTGCTTCTGGCCGTATGGGTTCTGTCGCCGTCTGGACATTGGATTTGTTGGCTGAAACGGGAATAGGGGTTTCGGATCCCCGTTTGGCTTTTTTGTCCTTCTCTAGGTTTTTAGTGACGCCATCTTTACCAAGGCCGTCACCCGCAGTCTGTACAGGTGCTTTCAAGATAGTTTCCGCCGGTGCTGTCGAGAGGGCGTCTGCTTCCACTTGCCGAATTGTAGTGCTCGGCTCTTCTGGTTGTACCGATTCCTTGATTAGCGGAAGCTGGGCTTCTCGCTGATGTGTGACAGCTGACTCCTTAGCTAGCGCTGATTCTGCAAGTTCTTTTTCCTGGGCCAGCTTCTGAGCTTTCTTTTGTTTCTTTGACATCTTTCCAGTAAGCGTACTGTCGGATGGCTCTGTTGCTGTTGGTGGCCGAGGGTCAGTGGGAGCGGAAGACTCCTGAACGGCGAAGTATTCACCGTGCATAGCTTTGTCTGCAATGTTGTTCAACAGCGCAGGAGCAGCAGCAACAGATTCGGAGGCTGGAGCTCTCTTAGTGGCTTCGCCGACGTAAACCTCCTGGGCGGACGGACTACTGACGACGGGCGCCTCGAAAAGAGCAATCGAGGAAGAGTCGGGTTCCCAGGAAACATCCTTGACAGAAGTAGAAGGACCAGTGTTCATTGCAACATTTTCATCAACTTGGCGTGCTGATTTTGGAGCAGACTCTGCTACCTGTTCAGGCAGTAGATTCTGGGTAATGGTTGGCTGAGCATCATCAGACGGCTTCTTGTTTGTCTTCTTCTTTTTACGATCTTTTTTGGACAAGCTTGGGTGAGAGATTGTGTCCGCTGTGTCGTTGATGCTCACATCCTTTGCAGTTGGTGTTTCGGAGGCTCTTGGCTCCATCACCTGGATCTCTGTACCAGTGCCCATCTGTTCTGGGAGATTCTTTTTTGCCTGTGATTCTTCAATGGCAACGTCGGTCTGTTCAACAGGAGGCGGCCCTTGGATATTTTCGGTTTCAGGCTTGGCTTCAAAAATATCTTCAACACCGGGCGTTGGGCTTTCCTTAGGCTGCTTGATGTTCTCCCTCTTGGCCGTCCCCACCTCTCTGGGAATCGCAGGCTCCTGGGTCGAGCCTTGTGAATCGATACGCTCGAAGTCCTGGGGAACAGTTCGAATTGCACGTTCTTGAGCCGCCGTAGCTAGTACATTCAGCTCTGGGGTTTTGAACAATGGTCCAGGGGCTTGGGCAGCCTGCTCCATTTCGTCTTGAACGGCATCCTTACCCGTCAGTAGTTTTGTCGAGTCAGCATCATTCTTGACAGGTTGGCCAGTGGCAGCTTGTTCAGATGTTGCACTACCTGGGACCTCTCTTGATGTTTCGACGAGTTCGTCATCAGCTTGCTTCTGCTTCTTTTTCTTATTCTTCTTGTCTTTTTTTGACGGCTTCCCTGTGGGAAATTCTGATTCAATACCAAGTGAAGGCTCTGATAGCTGGGGTGACGAAATGGGTGCTTTTGCTTCCGCTACTGGCTCGGCTGGTTGCTCCTTTGTGTCAACAACATGAGTTTCATCGGCACTCGAGGGGGCTTTTGGTTCAGTGTGGGCATTAAAGTCTTCAGCGGCAGCATCTTGATGGGGTAGGCTGGTCGTTTGTGCCGTTGCATCCTTTTCGTCGGCCATTGGAATTGCCAGCGGGTTGCCCTTATCTTGCCCGGCTGTCTCCTGCTTGACTTCTGTAACTGGACCTTGTACTTGGTCAACCTCTATGGGCGTTTCGGGAACGTTCAGACTTTGCTCAATAGCTTGGACACGCGACTCATCTGGTGCGTCATCTATACCCCGAGTTGCCTCGTCAGTATGAGCTCGGTGTAATTCGGCTTGTGCCTCGCTTGATTGCTTGACGTGTTCCGGTGACTCTGTTGGTGTCTCAGCAGCCTTGCCCTTCTTCTTCTTCTTTTTCTTGTCCTTCTTAGAAGAGGTCGGGCTAGCAGCATCTTCCACTTGAACTTCTGCTTCGGCTTGAGTTGGTGGCCCAACAGGTGCCTCGACAGCCTCGACAGCCTCGACAGCCTCACTGGGGCGCTCGGGCCCTTCGGGCTCCTGCACGACTGTCTCCGATGTCACCTCTTCCTGTTGCATAGGCTCTTGTTTGCTCCCAGTGTCTTTCTCCGATGAGCCTCTAGCTGGCGAGCCGTCAGGGTGCTGCTCTGGCAATGCTCTTGTATCGGGACCGGCCTGGTCGGTAGTGACTGATTCGGCTTGTGTTTGCAGGTCAATTTGATCGAGTGATGGCTTGTCAGCAGCAAGTGCTGGTTCACTGAGCAGCTGCGTAGATGTAAGGGCCTGCTCCAACCCTGCGTCCTTCTCAGGTGCGTCAACTGGCTCGCTGTCACCAGCCGAGGACTGCCCCTCTGTCTGTTTATTCTTTTTGTCCTTCTTATCAGTCGCGGTGTCCTTGTCAGTCTGTCCGATGTCACCAGATCTTGCTTGGTCTGGCTCAGCTTGTATGTCGAGGTTAGAGGTGTTTGTCATATCGCGGGCTGTAGCAGGGGCGTCTGTCGTTGTTCGTACTCCCCCAGAAATGGTCTCTCGAGCTTGTGCTGATTCTGCTGGCTCTCCAGGCTTCACAACTAGCTGTGTACCGAGATGCACAGAGTCTCCCGCCTCTGTGATAACAGGGGCGGTCCCTTCAGGTTCATCGATTATCTGAGAAACTCCAGCCGAGGTAATGGCGTTGATCGATTCGACCACATCAGGGTCCACTGCTTGTTGTGCAGGCTCCTGAGCTGCAATGTTTTGGGCTGGGAGTTCAACTGTGGGCGGGAGCTGTTCTGTTGGTGACGGTGGCTTATCAATCGGTAGAGTGGGCGTCACACTATCCTGCTTATCCTGAGATTCGGTGTCCTTCTTTAACTCTGGTGTAGTTTCCGTAACGAAAGCAGGGGATGCTCGGTTCGTATCAACCCCAGCAGATCCAGTTGCCTCATCGCTGGGCTCAAGGGTCTCTGCTGCGTCAAGGCTTGACTGCTTGCCCCTCTTTTTCTTCTTAGTCTTCTTCGACGAGGTTTCGATTTCTGATTCTACCGGCATTTCAGCCTCGGTTTCGGGCGTCTTTGAGGCTGGATGTGTCTGCTGAAACTCAACTGGTGCCTCCACAATAGGTGGATCAGTAGCAGGATCTGTCTGAGTTCCTAGTACCTCCCTGGTTTCTGTGACTGGCTCGACTGATGGGCGTTCCGTATGTTTATCAGCCGGCGTCTCGCTTGGCGTTTCCGGAGCCAGGTTGCGTTCTTGTGGCGTTTCAGTCTCAAGCTGTATGGTCGTGCCGACAGGAGTAGAATCAGTGCCAGGTTCTTGAGTGTTTCCACTTTCGGTCGGTAAAGAAGCGTCCATTTCTTTCCCAGCCTCCTCCAGTGCTCTTTCCTCGACTCCTTCCGTACCGGGTCTTTGCACTTCAGACGTGACTTTGTTCTCTTCAGGAGATAGAGTAGCCTCCCCCAAAGTTGGAGTTTCAGCCGAGGCGATTAAGTCATCCTCGGCTTTCTTCTTGGCCTCTTTCCTCCTTTTCTTCTTATCTTTCTTGGAGAGACCAGCGTCGTCACCCGGCGCTTCTTGTTGATCCACCGCAGCTTCAACCGCAAATTTGATGCCAGGCTCAGGCTGGACGTGAACAGCAACAGGATCTGGGTCAGTTACAGTTTTCGTTGTATATTCGATTGGCTCCTCCGGCCAACCAGCGGTTTTGGGATCCCTGTCTGCATCGACGACAACGTTCCTGTCAACGATGCTAAGGCCAGGCTCGTGATGACTTTCTGGCGTTGCCTCCGGTCCTTGTTTAGACTGCTCGCCAGTTTCAGTAACGGGTTTGATCGTACCTTCGTCAATTTCGTGAGCCGCTGCCTCAGGCTCGATCTGAGACTCGGTTGGAGCTGGCTCAGCGACAGCTTGGGGGAAGGCTTCGCCAGCAGAAGCAGTCGGTTCAAATGAGTCTTTGACGATGAGTTCAAGACCTTGCTTTTTCAGCTTCTTTGTTATGTTCTTCCTGTCCTTGGCGGTGAGAGCCTCCCATTCTCCTGTGGTAAACTCATTCTCGGCACGTTGTTGGGCAGGCTTCTCTGGCTCTTTCTCGCGGGCAGGCTCCATCACATCGGTAGAAGAACCAGGCAGGGCCTCAACGGGAGCAGTAATGTCATGGGGGACACTTCGTTTGAAAATCTCAGGTTGAGGCAGAGTCGAGTCATGGGTCGCCTTTGGTGCTTCCGACACTTCTCTGTTAGTGATTGCAGGGCCTTCGGCATCCATCTTTCCGTAGACCTCTTCAGACAGCTCAGGGTTTCGATCATCTTCAACACCCGCCGTCGTTGGCTCATTTTGGGACACAGCTGCCACGGGAGCGGGGTCACGTATAGACGTTTGGTGTTGAGGTTGGGATAGAGATTCGTTAGCCTTTCCCCCAGTCGAATCCGCCTGCGGCATCTCTTCCTTTGGTACGCTGACAGTAGGCTCCAGCGCGGTGTCATTTTCGGTTACAGTGACGGCTTTGGGAGAATCAGAAGAGCCTGGAACTGCCTCCTGTTCAAAAACGGGAGCATCATCAATAGCAGGCTGTGCCAAGGGTGATGTCTCTGTTAGTGGCTTTGCACGTTCGGAATGGTCTGTGGGAATAACTGAATCGCGTGCAACCACAGGGTTCAGGACCGAGTCGACACCAGCACGCTTGTTTGACTCCTCAGGCTCCTCGAGGTCCGCACTCTTTTCCTTTTTCAGCTTTCTCTTGAGCTTCTTTTTCTCCACTTTGGACAAGCCCGCAGTTGCTTTGTCGGCGTCTTTATCTGGCTCTGTTTGGATCTCAGTCTCTAGCGCACGAGTATCCTCCTCCCTATGAGCACCGGGTGACAATGATCGAACAGGTGTTTCATCTTGTTGAGGTTCTTCTCCAGCCGCTGCAGGCTCGGCAGCGTTGTTTGTTGGCTCCAGAGGCTCAGCGGATTGGTCGGCAGTTAATGTCGCAGGGGAGAGCGGTTTCGTCAAAGACTTGGTATCCTCAATCTTTTGTTCGATAGACTCTATCATAGGCTCAGACGTCAAGGAGGCTGGTGCGTCCTCTGGGATTGGTTCAGCAGTATATGGGGTTAAATCACTAGGTGCAAGGGCCTGTTCTGAGCTCGCCTTTACGTTTTCAAGTCCCGGACCATGCTCTGCAGCGGCAGGCTTAACCTCTGTCGCAGGCTCAGTAGGACGTCTAGAAAGCTGTGAAGCAGGCTCGGGTGTACGGTCAATGGCCTGCTCTGGGACATTTTTGCCTGCAGCTTCGGCAAGGGCACCAGATGACAGCTCCTCAGCTGGATGAACAGGCTCAGCGCCCTTTGGGGGTTCGGCGTCCTCAGAAGCCTCAATAACTGCCGTGCGCTTTTTCTTCTCCTTTTTCGAAAGAGGAAACGAGGTATCTTTGTTAGGCTCTTCGAGGGCATCGGGCTTGGTTGTTACAACAGGTTCTGCCTCTGCCTCAACGGCTGGGCCAGGAGCTTGGATAGCTTCGACGGGCTCTCCGAATGTCTCTCTTGGTGCAGTCAGATGTTCCGGTTGGGCGTCTGGTTCCTTTACGAGTTCCTGCTCGGCTGTGATATTAGTACTTGATCCCTTCTCAAGGGCTGCCTTCTTGTCTCTAGATTCAACCTCCGGCTCAGGAACGATGATATCCTGTTCGGAAGTTGTCTGTTCAGACTCGGATTTTGAAGTTTGGAAGTCGGCATCAGCTTTGGGCTCAGCAGCGGCTAGCTCAGCCGCAGATTGAGTATCGGGGTTGTCCACAGATTGAATCTCAGTTTCGAACTTTGATTCAGCTTGAATGTCAGGCTCAACTATAGGTACAGTCTCCTCAGTCTCGGGGAGTGTTTCATTCTCAGTCTTGGAGCCAAGCTCATTGTCTGCCTCTGCGGATGTCTCAGCCGCAGGTTCGGTCTGATCCGGGGGGGGTGGCTCAGGTTCCAATCCAGATCCAGCCGCAGGTTCCGCTGTTTCCTCTGGGGAGGTTCCGGTTTCCTTTGGCGTCTCTGGTTCGGCTGAGGATTCCAAGGCAGCCAGAGCTTGGGCTTTTTTCAACTTTTTGATCTGTTTCTTGGACAGGCCAGCAAATTCCTCATCATCTTCCAGCTTCTCCTTTCCCAGTTCCGATTCCGGCTCCAGCTTTGTCTCGGGCTCAACAGGGGCTTCAGGATCACCAGCCATGCTCTTGTCCTCCTCCCGTTTTGTACCCTCGGAAGATCCTAGGCTCTTAGCCTCATCCACGGCGGCGGCGGCGGCGTCCTGCTTTTCCGGATCCGGATTCGGCTCCGGCTCCGCTGGACGGTTGGTCTTGGGGTCCTGCAGGATTTCAAAATCGTTGTCTTTAGCCTTCTTCTTTTGGTCGGTCTGGGATTGACTGAGGCTAAACCCACCCCGCTCGTCTTCAGGACCAGCTGGTTCTTCACTAGGAAGTTCTTCGGAATTACCGGGTTCCGGTGCTTTGGCATCGGCGGCTGGAGTAACAAGTTCGCTCTCCAAAGTGGTCTCCGCGTTGGAAGTTTCGTTTGTCTCGGTTTGCTGGGGAGTTTCATCGCTAGGATCTGTGGGGTTTTCGGCCGGGGGATCGGTAGTGTCAGGCTGGGGAGTAGCTCTGACGTCTTCAGAAGGGTTGGCAAGACCAGACTCAGGCTCGGGAGTCTCATCGATAGCGGCCTTCTTCTTCTCTGCCTTTTTCTTCTTCTTCTTTTCCTTCTTAGACAGTTTCGCGGAAGCAGCGGCGTCAGGGTCCTCAACGTTCGGGGCAGATTCTTCGGTGGGAGGCTGATCGGCGGCTACGGCATCTGGCGTTGTGGTAGCCTCAACGGCTGGCTCTGGTTCCTGGACGGGAGGAGTTTCTACGGGGATCTCGACATCAGCTGGCTGTGTCTGCTTATCGTTTTCTGGGTCAACCTCGGGGGCAATGTTCATCGCTTCCGGTTCCTCGACAGGTGCGGCTCCATCTGCAAAACGAGGAGCTTCCGGGGGCTCGGCGCCGCTTTGCTCAACCTGGCCAGAAAAGTCAGGGGATGCTTCTTGCAAGGTAGTATCCTTGACGTCGTCAGAGGTCGAGTCTTTAGGCGTAGATTCGGTAGTCTCTTGAGACAAAGACTCTTCTTCGGGCTGCTTCTCCGATTCATCCGAGGCAGAAGCGTTCTTCTTCTTTTTCTTCTTCTTCTTGCTCTTCTTCTCGGATGGGGCCTCTGACTCGGCGTCATCCAATACGGCATCCGGTGTTCCTTCAAGCTGGCTCTCAGCAGTTGCAGTCTCGGCAGAGGGCTCCGTAGGATCGCTTGAGACGGGAACCTCGGCTGGTTTAGTCTCCGTAGATGACACATCGGCCGGCGTGTCGTCCACGGCCGCAACCTGAGGAGGCTCTTCAGTGGCAAGTAGTTCCTCAGTGCTAGTAGTAGTTTGGTCAAGCTCGGGCTCAGGCACTAAAACCGAGGGCTCAGCGTTCTCTGTTGCCGCGTCTTGAGCTTCTCCATTCTCGGCGAAAGAAACAGACTTTCTCTTCTTCTTTTTCTTTGATTTCTTGCCGCTCGCCGGTTCCGTAGCTTCGTCTTCAACAGGAGGATCTTGCAGTTCAGCAGTTGGGGCCATTTCAGCGGTGTCGTGTCTATCCTCGGGTTTCTCGGGCATAAATACCTCTGAAGATTCCTGAGTTTCGGCACCCGCAGTCGATTGACCAGCATCCTTGGTTTCAGCCTCAGTAGGAACTTCAACTGATTGGGATTTGCTCATGTCAGGCTCATTCTGAGTAGCGGGTTCCTCGTCAACACGAGCAGCATCTACAGCACGAGTTTCTTCGGGTTCTCGTAACGCAATGTCCACTTCAGGAGACACCTGGGAGGGGAATTCGGGGGTAGTAGCATCCGTTGCTTCCTTAGTGGCATGTTGTTCAGCTTCACGGGCCGCTCGAACCTCTTCCCTTTTGGCAACACTCTCTTCGAGGGCAGTGAGTCTTGTCTGGTCTTTCTTGAGAAGGCGACCCTTGGGCCTCCTGGACTTCTTTTCAATAAGACTTGCGATCTCTGCGTTCTCGCTTGCTGCCTCGGCATCTTCTGCCTCACGAGCAGCTTTCTCCTCACATTCCTTGGCTTCCTTGGCAGCTCGGTCTGCATCTGAGACCTCTGGAGCCGGAGATTCATCTGCAGAAGACTTGGCGGCAAGATCTTTAGAGACCTGGACTGGTTCCTCAGGAGCTTGTTCATCCACCAGCTTCTCAGTAGAAGAGTCGTCGAGGGACTCGGGTTCAGCTAGCCTGTCATCGGGCTGTAATTCATCTTCAGGCTTGAGTTTCTCTGGAAGAACTTGAGAAGCTTCATCCGCGGGAGGGTGTGATTTGTCTTCCGGCTTAGGCTCCTCTGTGACGTCTTGAGAACCTGCATCCACGGGGGCTACATCGAGTTGTGGCTTGTCTTCAGGCTTGGGCTCCTCTGTAGCTTCAGCCGCGGGAGCTGCATCGAGCTGAGGTTCATTTTCAGGCTGGGGTTCTTCTGCAGCGTCACGAGAAAGTTGGTCTGTAGTGGGCGTGTCGAGCGACTGTTTGTCGTCAGGCTTAGTCTCCTCTGCAACCTCATCTGCAGGGGCCGCATCGAGCTGCGGCTGTTCTTGAGGCTTGGGTTCTTCAGCAGTGTCACGAGAAACCTCATCTCTAGGGACCATATCGGATTGCTGTTTGTCTTCCGGCCTGGATTCCTCTGTAACTTCACCCGCGGGGGCCGTATCGAGCTGTTGTTTCTCTTCAGGCTTGGGCTCCTCTGTAGCTTCAGCCGCGGGAGCTGCATCGAGATGCGGTTCATCTTCAAGCTTGGGTCCTTCTGCAGTGTCACGAGAAACCTCATCTGTAGGGGCGGCATCGGGCTGCTGTTTGTCTTCAGGCCTAAGCTCCTCCGAAACTTCTTGGGAGGGTTCATGCGAAGAAGCTACATCGAGTTGTGGTTTGTCATCAGGCTTAGTCTGCTCTTCGACATATTGAGGAGCTTCATTCGTTGGAGATGCTTCAGGTTTGAGAGCTTCTGTAACGTCACGAGAAACTTCGTCCGCAGGGGCTGGGGCAGGTGTCTCGGTGAGTGTCTCGGCGGTAGCTTCAGTGGCCGCTTCGGTGGGTACTGGCGTGGCTTCTTCAGCCGTAGCTTCTTGCGAAACCTCGTCCTGCTTGATTGTATCCTTGGCCTCATCCTGCGTAGTCTCCTCCTGGCTAGCCTGGTTCTTCTTTTTCTTCTTGTTCTTCTTAGCCTTCTTCTTAGAACCAGGTGCATCGCCTTCAATATTTTCAGCGCCCTCCTCGACTGGCTTCGTCTCATCGCTCTCGGCTGTCTTGGTGGCTTCCTCTTCAGCGACCCGGTCAGGCTTGACCTCAATGGGCTTTGCTGTGTCCTCTTGACTTGTCTCGGTAGGCTGTTTTTCATTAGTGGGCAACACTTCGTCCTCAACAGGAATATCACGGCTCGAGTCGTCAGGCACATTGATTGGTTCGTCAACTTGAGAAGGCTCCAGTCCAATAGTGGTTGCTTGGGACTCCTCAACCGGCGCATCTCCTTGAGAGAACAGCGGCTCAGAAACGTGGGACTCGAGTGTAGTCGGAGCTGCGTCGTCGGCAGTAACATCTCGGTCTGGGTCCGTAGGAGAAACATCAGGCTTTGCATCAGCACCCTCTGACTTCTCCGTGACCTCGATCTCAGGCTGAACTTGAGCATCGGGTGGTGCCACATCAGGTTGAGCTTCTTTCGAGATGGTATCTTCCTTAGGTTGGTCCCGAGATCCTCCCCACATCTTCTTGAAAGCTGATCCAAAGGCAGAGATCCCTACGGTAGTAGGGCGCATACGTGGAGCAAATGGGTAGAATCTCTGGTTCTGGCTATCTTTTTGTACATCCTGAGGGGAAGAGTCGAGGCCGCTACCGGACGAATCCTTAGGCTTGGAAGCTTCGGCAATGATAGCTGAGTCTTCAGGATCAGCTAGATGATTGCCATCATCTTTCGTGGGCGGCTCAATGGGTTGCGATACAGAAGCCTCGTCGGCTTGAGTGGCATGGGTAGACGCAGGTTCGACCTCAACTGGTGGAGCGGATGTTTCCTCAGTCAGTTCTTTGGTTACTTCTTCAGACGGCATCTTGACTTGGTCTTCCGTAGCAGGAAGAGACTCCTCCGGTGGAGACGCCTCTTGATTGTCAGCAACTGATTCATCTTCAGCCTTGGCGCCCTTCTTCTTCTTTTTCTTCTTCTTTGACTTCGGAGTAGTGGCATTATCATCTTGCGTTGACCCGGTGGTCGTTTCGGGAGTCGGTTCAGAAGGAGCCGTTGGCTTGTCTGGCAATTGTTCAGAGATGTCGACGTTCTCGACAATGGCGTCGGGCTGGGCCCAAGCATCGAAAGCATCTGCATCAACAACTGGCTCAGCTGGAACATCCAGCAGCGGCTCCGTGGCAGCTTCCACGGTAGTTTCGGCGTGGGCATCCGATGGTTCAAGAGGGGTCTCTATGGGAGGTTCGGCGGGAGGTTCGGTGGGAGGCTCGGTGAGAGGCTCGGCAGGGGGTTCAGCGGTTGTCTCTGCGGGCGTTGCCACCAGAGCATCCGGCTCTGCCCATGCATCGAAAGCGTCCTTGTCGGCTTCAGGGGCTGGAGCTGGAGCTTCAGATTCAGTAAGGGTAGGTCCAACGGAGGCTGGCTCAACGGAAGCTGGTTCCTCCTCCGTATGTTGCTGTGTCTTGCCCTTCTTCTTTTTCTTCTTGCTCTTGGACTGAGGCTGTGCCGGCTCTTCGATAGTCTTCTCAGTGCTGATTACAGGGGACTTGGGTGTGTCCTCTGCGGGAACAGCTTCGGTTTCAGCAGAAGGCTCAGGCTCGGACGTAGACATTGCAGGCTCATTGACAACTTCAAGTTCCTGCGAAGTGCTTTCTGGCTCTTGTTTGGTGGTGGGTTCTGGCTCGGTTGGCGGTATCTCGTCTACAGGCTCAGAGGGCTCTTCAACCTCGCTAGCTGCGGGCTGCTCTTTTTTGGAGACCTCGGGCTCAGGAGTATCCACAGCTGCGGGGGTGGTAGATGTCTCGACGGTGAATTGAGGTACTGATTCGGCAGGCGCTTCAATCTCCGGGGTGGCCGGCTTTGCTCCAGGAGTTTGGTTCTTGGCGGCAGTCTCCTCGATTGGGGCAGTCTGGTCGTCCTTACCGACCTCTAATTCAAGAGCTGGAATGTCGAACGAGTCTTGGATAATCGGTTCAAGTCCCTTCTTCTTGAGCTTCTTTTTCATGTTCTTCCTGTCCTTACCGTTCATGTTTGCCCACTCTTCAGTTGTGAATTCGTGTTCTGCACGCTGAGCAACAGGCTCTACTGGCCTCTCATCAGGTGCTTCGACTACTGCAGGAGTAGGCTCATGGGAAGCCTCAGAAACTGGTTCCCGTTCCGGCTCAACGACAGCATCAGGAGTGGATGTTAGAACGGCCGCGTCAACCTCGCGAGGTAGATCATCGGTCTTCTCCTCTGTAGGCTGAGTTGCAGGCTCAGTAGCAAGACCATTTGGTGTCACATCCTCGATGGTAGGTTCAGCAAGAGGCGTGCTATCCGGTTCCTTGCTAGGCTCGGGAATCTCGCGAGAAACCTCGCGAGCTGCTTCAGCTGCTGGCTCATCCGATGGTTCAACTATCTCGGGGACAACGTCCAAAACGGGCTCGGCTGGTGGCTTATCGGTCAATTGAAGAGCTGGTTCCGTAGCTTGTGTCGTAACATCCTCGACGATGGGCTCTTTTGTCAGATCTCGGGTTGGTTCCTCGTTCAGAGGCTCGATAACCGCAGATTCAAGGGATTGGTCGACAGGCCGTGTATCCTCAAGGTTTCGAGTGGGCACCTCAGAGACAGGATCGTTGGTTGATCCGGAAACATCTTCAATAATCGGTTTGGGTGCGTCGGTTTGTTCCTCGACGATGGGGTCCTTGCCAGTAGGCTCCTCGACAATAGGCTCTTTGACGGTGGGTTCCTCGACAGACATGGCAATAGGCTCAGTGGTTGGCTCAGTACGAGACTCAACAGTAGCGTGAGAAGCAGGTTCTGTATCAAAGCCGGCCATGAGAGACTTAGGAATATCTTCTCCAGGTGAGGTCTGCTCCGAACGACCCTCAATAGCATCGGAGAAATGCTCGTCAGCAGAAGTAAGGTCCCCTGTATTTTCTGCCGGCTGCTCGGTGCGCTCCTTGCCTCGGAAGAGGGCGGTGGCAGCCAGGGCAGCAGGAACAGCCATAGCAGCAGCGTCAAGTGGTGGTGAGGGTGTGGCCGAGTACAAGTCATTACCCATGTCCTTACTAGTAGACTCCACAGGAACTGGCAGGGGAGTCGTAGGCTCCTTTGCAATCTCGTCAGCAGCTTCGGGGGGCAATGAGGCTGGGAGCGCGGGCATGAATTCGGCACGAGGAGTAGTTTCTTCAGATTCTGCGATGGTTTCCTTGGGGAACTGTTCAGATAGGCCGGTATCAATACGAAGATCGGGTTCAGCGTATTCAAATGGAGGACCGAAATAATCATCGTGGCGCTTGTGGAAATCAGGTTCCGGTTCGGGTGAGTTCCTTGCAGAAGACTCGCTGGGCTCACTGGGTGGGAGCGCGGGGAGGACTGATCCAGTCGTGGGTTGGGCATGGCGTGAGTGCTCAAGAAGATACAAAGGCATGATCTCACGAGTGCTATCCCAGGAGGTTGGCCGGGCTGCTCGCCTCGACATGACAGCGGCATCTGAATAAGAAGTCACAGGGGAGCCAGCCGGAGAGGCCTTGAAGCCGACAGGAGAGGCCGGGTTTGACCTGTTGCCAAGACGAAGTGCGATGGGAACAGCAGTTCGGCTAGGTGACTTGGTAGGCGTATCAAACGCGCTCCGACGTCGCTGGTGAGCCACCCAAGAATCTCGTCGAACGATTCGCTCCTCAGGAGGGGTATCGGGTCGACTGTCAGGAAGAGCAGGCAAGTCCTCGGGGCCAGAAGAAGTAGGGCTAGCAGGCTCGCTGGGAGGTAAAGGAAGAAGGTCGCCATATTGAGGATCAATGGCGGGTTTGATGACGCGGGGCACAACCTCGGGGTCAACCATTTCATAGCTTCGCGCACGGCGGCGACCATCACGCGAGGCATCATGCTCTTGATCCGATGGTGCCTCGGCGGCGTTGGAGCGAGCAGCATCAGACGCAATAACGGCCGCTGCACCCGCCAAGCCGACACCCGCGCCAAGGGTGTCGGCATTATCTAAAAAAGAATCCTTCTTATCCTTGCGTGATTTGAAGAGGGAAGAGAGCACACTGTTGCTAGATCGCTTCTCTGGAGCTCTGCGTTCTTTATACTCATTATCCCGGCGGGATGAGCCGGGCATAGAAGCGACTGACTTCACATCATCGTCGTCGTATCGGGAAGACTTCCGTCGGTGTCCGCTTTCACGTCGGCGGTCATCTCCACGCGATTCAGATACGACAGAACTTACGTCCCGGTCGTCAAAAAATTCGCGCCTCCGGTGTGATGGACTGTCTCTGGGATCATCGAAATCCTCTTCGGCTCCGCTTCTCCGCTTGGATCTCTTACTTTTCTTGCTGCTAGAACTGCCAACCGAGATTTCAGAAGCTGCCAGTGATCGGGTGGGCGAGTCATAACCGTACGAATCGCGCTTCGACCTCCTTGGCCGCTCTCCTTCATCGTCAGACTTTCTGTGATGGGATCGGTCTCTTGATCGGTCTCTGGTTCGGTCCCTCGATCTATCTCTTGTTCGATCCCTGGACCTATCTTTCGTCCGATCTCTTGATCGATCTCTTGTTCTATCCCTTGAACGGTCCCGGGACCTGTCCCTTGAGGGATCTCTGGATGATCCTCTCCTCGATGATCGATGGTCAATGGGGTCCAAGGTCGTGGAACTACGAGATTTATCGTCGTCACGAGAGTCGCGGTCCTTCCTGTGCTTTCTTGACCGCTTGGAGCCTTCCCATTCATCGTCAGATCGCACGTCTCGGGACGAGACGTCTCGAGATGAATGTCGGTGATGAGAGGACTTCACAGGTGCAGAGACGCGAGAACTGTCATCATAATAGTCATCGTCGTTCCGCTGCTTCAGTGACTTCTTGGGAGTATCCCGCTCGTCGTCAGAACGAACATCTCGGGAGGAGGTATCCCTGGAAGAAGATGCAAGAGCACCAAGGGCGAGGGCGGGCACAGCCACCTTTGCAATATCGGCGGCGTCAAACCCACGGCTACGACTTTCATCACGAGAAGCGCCCCAGCCAAGGTCAGATTTGGCATCTCTAGCCGGCACGTCCCTCGAAGGACTAGCGCTATAGTAGTCGACAGGGGCAGAAACCCTTGAGCTCGTGTCATCGTCGAACTCGCGGTTCTTGCGATCCTTCTTTCCCTTCTTCCGAGTAGTGTCTTCCCACACCTGCTCGCCGATCTCCCGTGATGGTGAGGACTCTGGTTTCACACTCTCGATCTTCCCATCATCCTGGACAACAACAACACCGGACTTGTCTCGCTTGCGCTGTTCTCGCTTGCTCATCTTTGAGATATCCGATGTGTTGTCAGGGAGCGGTACGTCTTCTGGCTTTGGTGAATCTTGCTTGATGTCACGCTGGCCTTCGTAAGGCACGTAAGGCAAATATGTCTTTTCCTGTGGAGTCTCAACCTCTCCAAGAACAAAGCCTTGCTCAGGCAAAAGCTTTGGAGCATTGGCGTCGATCGGGTCCGGGATAGTCTCAGCGTAGGGACGCTTGTACCAGGCATTACCGTTAGTTCCGGTGTGAGAGTCGCCGTTTGCCTCTTGGACGCCTGGAGGTGAGTCGCGTCGGCTGTAGGAAGGGTCATCAATAACTATGTCGGGGTTGAAACCAGTGTCCTTCAGACCAGCAGCAAGCGTGGCGGCAAATTCCAAGTCATCAGCATAGCCACCAGGCATTTGTTCAGGATGTGGACTCGCAGGCTTGGGTCCGGGAACCGGAGGCTCGCGATTCGCATCATCGCCGAAAATATCAGCTCTGTGGACAGGAACGTCTCGGTTTGCTCCATCTGAGTAACTTCTGGGGATCTCCGATTCTTTCTTGGACGAAACTTCGACGTCAGGCTCATTGTTTGGTTCGGCACTGCTACCGGCCAAGGCCGCGGCGAGTATACCCCATCGGCTCGCCTTGTTCAGCTTGGGTCGGGGCTTGTCGGAAGACTTATCAGAAGACTTGTCGAGGGATTTGTCAGGAGATTTATCATGGGGGAAGTACGTGTCAGAATCGCTTCGATTCTCTGGCGAATCCACCTCAAAGCTTTTCGTCTCGTTTTCGCCCCAGCTCACAGACTTGGCCGCAGAAACTGGTTCGCCAACAGAGATGATCTCGCCTTTGGGTCCGATAATAACATCTTCAGGCGCAGAAGCTTCCTCAATTACATCTCTTGTCTTTCGCTCTTCAGGAGCCGGAGTGGGTTGACGGCTTGGCGCAGGAGTAGGATAGATCAGGTTTAAAACAGGGCGCTCTCGGGAAGCTTCCCTTGCTCTCAAAACAAGGGCAGTGGAATTGTCGCCAAGGTTACGGAAACGACGCTCTTCACGAGGGTAGATCTTGTTATCAATCTTGACGTCTGCATCGGGGCCCTCGAAGATGTTCTTCTCCGAGTGCTTGTCTTCTTCCATAGTTGGTGGTGTGACAATGGTGAATGATTCGTTCTTGTCTTCTTGCCACTTGTCAACCACAGATCTCTCGGGAGAAGCGCTGCGTGATCGCAGTTCATCAGAAGCAATCTTTCGGGCAATATTGGATTCGCGGTAGTATCGGTCTGCTTCCTCCTGAACGGCGTCCTTGCGTCCTCTTGGGCTATCTTGCGAGCTGTCCTGCGATCTGTTCTTGGCATATTGGGCGTTTCGACGCTCTTGTGAACGCTCGTGCTCAACCGCAACTGCGGACGCGACTGCTGCTGCTGCGACAGGAATGGTAGCGTGCTTGGCCTTATCAAGAATAGACTTGGCCTCATGCTCCTCCTCTTCATACTCATGGCCACTTCGAGGATCACGGTACTGCGATGGACCTTGAGCTTCTCGTCGGTAGTCCTCAACCATGCGCTCAATCTCGAACGAGTCACGACGACTTAGTCGAGCGTCAGCAGCTGAAGTCCTTGGTGGAGAATCGTCAAAGTTGGGCTCGCGCTCAATGGTGACAACGTTTGGTGTGAGAGGTCGCCGGGGTGTGGTCGTCTGAGACATGGTGAAGGCATCGTCTGAAACCTGGTATTGGAAGGGATCAATGGCCTGGTGTGTAGACTGAGCCAGCTCCGTAATAGCCTGATGGCCTGCGCCAGTTGGTAGGGGGAGTTCACGACCATCGTGAATAGCACTGCGCTCACTGCTCTCAGCTTGAACAACGGGCTCACGCGTTACCTCAAACTCTGGCCCATGCTCAATACGGAATGCTCCACCTTCCTGTTGATCCCGGTGAGGCGCAACTACAACATCGGCTTTTCTCTTCTCCTTTTTCTTCTCCTTTCTATCCTTAGGGGTATCGTCATGATCATCATATCGTGAAGATTTTCGCTCATCATTATACTTGGGGTAAATAGGCTCGGGTTCTGCTTCTCGGTAGTCACGTTCCCATTTCACATTTCGTTGGCGCTCGTCTTCGAGTGATATTTGTCGCTCGCTGTGATGAGCCAATTGTCGTTCCCATTCAATCTTTTGGCGTTCAGGATCCTGGGTTCTGTAACGTTCTAGTTCTTGAGCTTTTTGTCGTTCAAGCTCCTTGAGTTTTTGCTCCTCCACCTCCAGGGCTTTCTGGCGCTCCAGGTCGATCCGCTCTCGCTCTCGACGATCTCGGTCGTCGCGGTCACGCCTCTCCTCTTTGTGATACTCGCGACTGTCCTTACGCGTAGATGATGAGGATGCCACAGCTGCGCCAATCGCTGCTGCAGCAAGGCCAGCGGTAGCAGCTCCACCCCAGGCCTTCTCATCAGCCTGTTCGGATCGGTGCTGGCGAGACTCCTTGCGGCTTACATCTTCAAACTTCTCGGCGTTGTAGACCTTTGAAGATACGGGTACCTTTGGAACGGGCTGTTGTATAGGGACCGGCGCAGGTCGACCCGACGAATCGTGACGTGAAACGGGCGCCGAGAATCGTCCTGCGTCAAATCGGCTCGGGTCAGAGGTAGGAACAGGGTATACGTCCCGCATTTGAATTGGCCCTCCTGGTTGGAAAGTGCCAGAATCACGGCGATACGCAGAGGCCTGTTCGTCATCTTGGAAGCCACACGGGGTGTTGATTGAGCCTCGTAGAGAGTTATAAGGACCGAAGAGTCTGGGATCGACAATAGATCCCCTGTCTCCGTATCGTCGGTATTCTGAGGTGGAGCTATAACCCGAAGGAATTCGAGAGCCAGCCATGGCTGCGGCTGCTGCGGCACTCCCGGCGGCTGCAGTCGCTCCCACTGCGGGCTTGATAGACTCGCCAACGGTCCCATATGCAAGCTCCAAGTCGGAAGCTGAGCCTGCACCATCACTGCTAGACGATCCGTCCTCGTCGTCTGAGGCATCTTCCCAGTCCGAGTCGTCGTTCGAAGAGTCGACGCGGTGCTTAGAGTTGCCAAGTCCCCGAGAGCTGTGCTGCTGTCCGCCATACCGAGAGGCCATGGCCGCACCAGCTGTACCAGCTGCGAGTCCCATAGCTACCGCTTTGCCCTTACCTGATCCTCTACTGGAGTGGCGTTGCTCATCTTCCTTGGACCGGCGCGCTAGATCGGAGAGCTGCTGACCTAGAGCCATGATCTCCTCGTCAGCAGTCTTCTTCTTCCGGGGGGTCAGTCGCTGTGCGCGGTCGGAACCGCCAGAACTACGTCTTCGATGTCCATGACTGGGTCCATTGCCTGAAGCAGATGCGTATCCTTGACCAGAGGTACGGCTTTGGCTTCGGGGGCTAAGGGTACGGCTCTTGGGCGCCCTGAGAAATCCCTGTCCATAGGCTAAATCAGAGTTCACGGAAGAAGACGAAGAGTTGCCAAAGTAAAGAACGCGACGCTTCGGCTTCTTCTTCTTGTGGAGACGCTGTTTCACACGCTCTGAAGGCGCCTTGAAAAAAGTGCCAAAAACACCGCCAAACTGTTTTGTGTCCTTGAATCGCGAGATATCTAGCAACGATGTTGACGTGTCGCTGGAAGAGGAAAGGGTACTCGAAGGCGAATGCGGTCGTTGCGAATTATTCTGCGGCTGATAAGGGTCGTTATATGCGGGCATCGACTGAGGTGGCGCGTTGGAGTAGGGTTGTGGTTGTTGATACTGCTGGGGAGGTGGTGGAAATTGATATTGCTGTGACTGTTGGTACATTGGAGATTGGTCATAACGTTGCGGATCATGTTGTCGTTGTGGAGGGTGTTGCTGATACGGTTGCTGGTATGGTTGTTGAGGGTATTGTGATTGCTGTAGCGGCAACGACTGTGTGTGTTGTGGTGGTAGGGGTTGCTGACGCGAATCTCTCTGGTCTCTTGAGTCGCGATCGCGAGACTCGTACCACCGGCGGCGAGAGCCCTCGGGGTCCCGAGAGCGATTATCTCGCTGCATTGCGCCGGTTTACGGTCTATCGGCGTTGCGAATCAGAAGGGTGATTTTTTAAGGATGATGTTTTGATGGTGTTTTGTTTAGGGAGCTCGTCGCCAGCTTTCATGGGGGCCCCGTTCGTCGCGGCCCGCTAAACAGGCGGTGGCTGGGGATGTGCTCCGTCGTTGGCTCAGATTGGATGGGATCAGTCGGCGGGTCCAAGATTGGATCTGGCGTTCTGAACGCTGAACCTTTGGACACGGAGGCCTGAGCGCTAATCCTCAAGACTTGGCTTGCTCGGTTGGAAGTGTTAGGCGAGTATTGTCATGGATTTCAATGGGTTGTAAGAGACAAGCTTCGAGTTTGCCAAGTGTGGCCTGATTTTGCAGACATCGACTTTTTAATTAAACTGCTTCAGCAGCATCGACACCTCATCCAGGCCGCCACACATTGGTTAGCGCCAGCGTCATATCCACTTCAGAGATCCATTCTTGACATTGCCAGCTGGCAGTCATCTGCAGTCACACGTGCAGCGTTCATTGTTACAGGCCGCCAGGTTTACCCTGTACAGTATCAGAAATCGATGAGGAGTCATCTACGTCTTCGATTACTTGCCTCACACAAAAGGTCATACGGAGTTTGTCTCGGTAGTATACATAGAGCTCATGTCTTAATAGCATTTCATATACTGTATTAGGTTACGGGCAATACCGATAGGTTGCATGTTGTCTCAAATACCAACAACATGTTCCATTGTTACCCGTTGACTAACACGAGTCTGAAAGCTTATGAGGGAACGACTCAGTAGTGGCGCATCCACTTCCCAACCTCTTCGCGAATCTCCCGATTTACACATACACAATCTGATGCAACTGCACCTATGTAACATAATCTCATATCAACCAAACATGCCATGCATTATACACTAAAGACCCATCCCACAACAGATAGAATGAAACCCGTTCATCGTATCAGTAGCCGCTCACGGTCTTAACCTTGACGTGCATCCCCTTAGCGGGCCGGGCCGTTACACCGCCCCGAATTTCCACCTTCTTCTCGTCCATCTCCTCAGGGTTTGCCAGCGCGAACTCGAAGCGCCCAATCCATGCCGCGAGGAGGCACGCAAACTCTGCCTTGGCGAAGCTCGACCCAATGCAGCTCCGGGGTCCATGCAGGAATGTGAGAAACGCGTAGTTGCTGCTTGCTCCTCCGCTCGCTGCCTTACGGTCAGCCGCGCCGCCCTCTCCTCCTGATGGGAGCCATCGCTCTGGGTTGAACTGGTCTGCATCAGGGCCCCAAAGGTCATGGTCAAAGTGCGTAGCCCATGGCACGATGACGATGCGTGTGCCGCGACGAATCGGGTGGCCGCAAATCGTAGTGTCGTAGGCGGCATCGCGCATTGTCAGCGGCACGGGGGCGTAGTATCGTAGAACCTCGCTGCACACAGCGTTCAGGTATGGCATGCGATCTATGTCGAGACTAGTAATCTCGACATCTGAATCCATAGACGGTAAACGCTCGCGTATCTCTCCCCGGAGCCTGCTCTGAATGTCAGGGTATCGTGAGAGCATATAAATTGCCCAAGTCATGGCCGATGCCGTTGTCTCGTGTCCTGCAGCAAGGAATGTCATGAGCTGGTCGACCAGATTCTCATCAGTGAAACCACCGCTCTCAAGAGCTACCGACAGGATATCAACATCGGCTTGCTCCTTGTTAGCCAGCTTGGCCTTCTTCTCCCGGATAAGATCTCGACAAATTGCCCGGATATCGCTGGCTGCTTTGGCAATATCCTCGTTCCGACGGAAAGGTAGCTTTGTGATGAACTCCATAGGGATAAGCATGCCGATAAAAGCTAGAATCTGAGCTTGGCGAGATGGTTTGAAGATCTGCTTGTATGTTTGGGCGAGGGTATTCTCCGGGTTCTGAATGGCGCCAAAGTCTCGTCCCATCCCAGCAAGGCCGATAATATCAAGTGTTGCTCGTGATGCCCAACTGGATATCTCTACCTGGGTCTCTTCATTCTGACCAAACTCTGCCATCATCGTCCGTGTCACCTCCCTGGCCTTGCGCCAGAAGACGGGATACAGATTCTTAATGTGGCGAAAGGCGAACGCAGGCGTCAAGCTGCGACGCTGCATCTTATGCTCCTCACCTTCAGCAAGTAAGACGCCAACTCCAAGGATGCGGCCGATAGACCATCGAAAGTGACTGGGCTTTGGGAAAGCATAGCTATTTGTGACAAGCACCTCGGCCAATGCCTTAGTAGAGCATACTAAAACCCTCTCCTGATTGAAGAAGCTTCGATAGCAGATTAGGCCATCATTGGGAATTTCAGTGGCCCTAATTGGTGATTCGGTTGTCAGCACTATTCTCAGACCGGTACATAATACAAAATACAATCCACAAACCATTCTCGCATCGGTACACCTGAGGGCTCAGCCATTATCTTCTTAGCTTGGCCCATGAACCAGTGATTCCCCGAAGGTCCAGGAAGATGTCGCAGTGGCGACACGAACAGCGGATATATCCATACTGTCCAAACACCCCAAGCCGCGAGACTCGCGATCCACAGTCCTGTAAAGTGACCCAAGAGAAGCGATCTGGACCAATTGTCTTGAGCCCAAGCGAGGACCAGCGTGCTGATAGCAGCACTGCCCGTGATGTTCTCCCACGGCAGCCCCATGACGTCCTAGGTTTAATGTCTGCGGAGGCAAGAAAGGGTTGACGATGAAGTAACGTGTATCAATGTTGAGTACAAGAAAACACTTGCAATGAGCGAGTGTTGCGCGTCGCAACGGGGGTACGGCGACAAGGAATGGTCTTATAAGCGATTCGTCTATCTTGAACGTGGTGGGGATGCTCCAGTGAGGCTCTCCGAAATACCAAGACTCGAGACGTCAGAGAAATGAATGGGCGCCTCGGAACTGCACCACATGGCCCCGAGTCGGTTATCAACATTGCGCCGTTCCAACGGCATCATCGATACAACAAAAACCCCGACCGGTCCATTCTTGTTGCGGAGTCCGCCCCTCGTCACGCTAGTTCAATTATAGTATCGGTCGCGGAGAATGAACCAGACGTTTTCAAGCAAATGCGATTGATTGCTTCTCAGTTCCCATGAACCAGGGTTATGGAAGTACAGTACCTACAGCAAATGTGGGTGATAAATGGGTTCGTGCTGAATGTTGCATCTTTCACGTGAGATTATCGCTAATTCCGCTACGGTAATAGGTCACCTATTGATAGAGAACCTTTAATCCTTCCTTTGCGTCCCCATAAGAGCAGTTTCAGATAAAAATCAACCAATGCACTCCTGGGAATTCCTTGCCCTTGCGCAATCAATTTCCATGATGCCCTTACCGTCAAACCCAACGCCAAACCGTGCCAAATGCGGCCCTTGTCTTGTATCTTTAGTACCCCGCAAACTCCCATGCCGTTTCCGCCTATCATTTCGCATCTGATGTAGATCCATGACTTTAACGAGTCAATGGCTATGCCGTCTGCCCATTATTCCGGAAACACGGTTAAAATTGTTGTGAGCCCTGCACTACCAAGGCCGATTCCTGTTATTTTGGAAAGTCACAGGTGGTGGGGTTTCATCGTTTCCTGGTCCTACCAGCGGCGCACCATTTGGCATTTGCAATGGGTTCCGAAATGTTCTGACCCTGGGATCTTGATCTGCGAGATCTTGTGTCGGGTATGGAGGCAACATTGGGGGGAGCGTCTCATTTTGCAGTGACGACTCCTCGCCTCGCTCTTGGGGAGTTGTTGATGGGTTGTTCACAGTTTGGGCGAAATCCACTCTCCAGTCATACATCTGCCTTTCCGTTGGTATCTGTTCGGATTGCATTGAAGGTAACCCGAGGTTAACAGCAACAGGTTGTGGAGGCGTTTCAAAAGAGACAGCATGATTGCGGTTCTCTTGCAACGGTAAAGTGTCACGTGTGTTTGAAATGTTATGTCGCGGTCGAAGTCGACGCTGCTGGCGCTCATTTCCCTCTCTCGGCGGCGATCTTCTTCCTGCTGGAACAGACTGTCTAATCGGAGGGGCATTTCGATCCGAGGTTCCATAAGTCGCCATGTATGCCCGACTTAAAGCCTCCTCTGTGTTCGGACCGCCTACTAGCCTGTTGAACATGTCAGTTGATTGATCCAGTGGACAACTGATACCTCAACTCCAGTACGCACCCAGTGTGGAGATTGACGCCTCGAGCTCTCATCATATTCATGAATGCTCTAGCAGAAGCACCCGGGTGTGTTTTGGGCTCTGAATGGAGCTTGTCTCGGCAATATGGACAGCTATCCGAATCTTCGAACCACTTCTTGATACAATGATCGCCGAAAATATGCCCGCATTTTGGTAAGCGAAGGGGTGCCTCGTTAATACCTTCTGGAGTTTCAACACCATATTCGTTGTAGCAAATGACACAACCTGAAACGCGTCAGCTTCACTTCTGCCCCGAAGGCGAATGAATGAGAGGAATCCTTACTTCGGTCTGCCTCCGACAATTCTTCAAGTTTAACGCTTTCGAGTGACCGCAATGTCCGCTTGGAAGCTATCATCTTGGTTGATACAGAACCCCTAACGACTTGCATCTGCCGGATGAAAGCCTCTTCTGCCTCTGGCGATGAATCAGAACCACCCGGGCTATGAAGGACATGTTCAACAGGGTCAAGAGGGCCATCGTATCCCTCGTCGTCATCGTCTTCGCGTCCAAGCTCTGACGACATGATGCGTGAGGATGCCGACCTACGTTGTCGGGGATGGGATCGACGAAAGCCAGAAGATGGAGGGGAAGGTCCTAGGAAAAACGATCAGCATTACGAGAAACAAAGAAACTGCACAAAATGAACAGCAGTACACAAGTCAAGCAAGGTTGCGTGAACCCGCAACTCTGTGTTACAGAAAAAAAAGAGGGCCGAGGTCATGTTGAGGGAGGGGAGGGCTCACTGGTAGGGGAGGG
>JABEXW010000418.1:0-74501 GCA_013266185.1 Fusarium sarcochroum | reverse complement strand
GTCCAGAGCATGCTGGTCACCGCTGTTTCGGCAACAAGACTAAACAACAATGTGTTTTTTAGATGTGTGGCCCTGATCTATCTCTTCGAGATATTGAGTAAGGATTCTATATATATATATCTGAGATAGTAACGTCTCATCACTTCCTTGAGTGTACCAACGGCGACTACGTACAGTGACAGACAACCAATCTGGATGTTTCGAGGCTAAAGATGAACGTGAAGCATCTCGCTTATTCTATACGTTGTAACGTGATTACATGAGGAACTCTACAGTTCCAACACAACCTTCCCTTGCAATTACACTCCAGCTAATTCGAACCGGGCAGCTCGTGCAGCCCTCCTACAAAACAGCCTTGCGGTCGTTCGCGACCACTCTTTAAGTTGTGGCAAGTTAATAAGTCTACCCCTCAGAACATATAAAGCTTTCTGGCTTTTGAGGGTTTCCCCCAGTATACAATTGCTGTTTCGGATAAGCACAAAGCTTTCTGATCGTGTCACCCTTCGGGTCAGTTGCTTCAAGTATATCAGGCACCACGTCTCGCTCAACCCAGTCAACAAGCGAGGATAGCGTATCTTTTGGGTATTGGCCAACATATGACGCACAGTGTGCCACTCCCGGAGCAGGAAAGAAGCGGAAATACTCGGCAGCCTTACTGTCCCCTGCCAGAACGGCGTTGTAATAACTGATTGTGCCATTCACAGGGACAACTTCGTCCGCGAGACCATGCACAGCGATCATCTTGCCGCCTACTCGGCGGAACTCGGAGAGATCTGGATCAACTGTTCCGATGATGGATTCGTATTGCTGCACAGATTCGTGGAATAGACGCGCATACTCTGCTTGGGTCATATCAAGTAAGGAGAACTGCGGATCCTTAGCAAGGAAGTATTTAATCCAATCCGCACCAAGCTGAAATGGTGACCCAATACACTTATCACCCGTGCAAGTCGTGTTGGCGACGCCCATGAGTCGAGCGTCCTGGCCAATGCCATACCAGAGTCGCGAGCCACTGGGAGAAAGTGGCCCATTCCAAGCAGCATTGGCAATTTCTGCTGCCTGATGCGAAAAATGTAGGGTTCTATCATGGCAGGTGAATGATAAATCGATCAAGCTGCGGGCGTCGAAACGGCATTGGTTCGGGTAAGAGATAATGCCATCTTTGGCACCGTCCAACTCGTCACAAGCCTCGATCGCTCTAGCTGTGATGGCTATCATTTCGCACGGCAACGGGTAATAATTCAAGTCCTTCATGACTTGCTGAGGCCAGTATGTTGAAGTCGGCACCTGTGCCCAATTGATAACAGGAGAGAAGGCCAGCACGCCATCGAACGCCTCTGGAAAACGCTGCGCAAGCATGAAACCCTCTCTTCCACCTGTCGAGCAGCCATTCCAGTACGAGTACTTGGCAGCTTCGCTGTAAAAGATCTTGGTCACAGCTTTTCCAATAGTTGCCAAGTCGCCGAGTGCAGTTGCCGCGAAGTCTTGTAAAGCGTTCAAGTCCACTTTTCCTGAGCTGTTAAGCGCCCATGACTCTGTGGAATCAGTCTCACTGTGCCCAGCATCTGTTGTTGCAGTCGCGTATCCGAGAGCAACTCCCGGAGCCAGAGACATAGCTCCCAGTCCCGCCGCCCATCCGCCACCACCGGATCCTTGGAAACGGCCATTCCAATTGAAAGGGAGCCAGACTTGCACATGAATTTTGCGCTTTTGGCCTGGATGAGTGTAAGTGACGGTAACGTTGCAGAAATCGAGGTTTGTGAAGTTGGTGCTGGCAGGAGGGTTCGCTCCATTCTGGGATATGAATATGCTATAGTTATAGACCGGGGAGGCTATGATGCTTTCGATGCTTGTGCCGAATGGTGGGGGTACGCTCAAGGCGTGGGAAGAGCAGTCTGGCGATTTCAGTGCGGTGCAGGTGGCTAGTGATGCAAATAGAATAAACAGAAAGGATATTGCGGCGCTCGAGACATGCATTTGAGTCATAGTGCATTGATGTATGACACACTGGTCACAGAATTCTATGCCGACGATTCAATAGTATTGAGGCCAGACCTCAAGTCTAGCTATTCTAAGAGCTTTATATAGACAACCTGATGGATAATCCATATGGATATTTCGGGGCTCGGATGGAATCCTCGCACACGGATCGCTATGACGGCATGGGGCAATTCCATTTTGGGTAATACACTTCCTTAAACGTGTTAGCAATATATAGCATGCTGTCAGCACTAGCAACCGTACAGCCCCCAGGCTAGACTAGTACAGCTGCCCTCTATTACTCTGGAAGGCTATACAGTGCAGCGTTCGCCTGGTAAAGCTTGGACTACTGTATATCTAGATGTATATTTAACTGATTGCCTGATCGACGTTTCTAATGATTGCTTTCTTTATCAATCAACACATAAGTCACTTCCCCCAACTTTACTACAATAATTCATGCATTCCTAAGTCTCCTGCTTGCAACAGGTGCCATATCTTGTCCAACTCCTCAAGCTGAGAGTCTTCGCCCGACAGTTCATATCCACAACGGGACACTGATCGGCTCCTCTGCACGTCAAGTCGACAACTTCTATGGCACTCCATATGGTCAGCCACCAGTTGTCAACCTCAGTCTCCGACATCCGCAGGTTCTTGACAAATCTTATGAGCGTCTACAGCTACCAGCCAATCGTAGTGATGTGACCGCCTGTGTCCAGATGGACCAGGACCTTGTTTTGACTCAAGGTCTTTCACCTCCCTTGGTTGAGTAAATTTGGAGAAGACAGTCTCACCATCAATATTCAACGACCTTCTGGTATTTCAAGATGTGAGAAATTGCCGGTTCTCTTCTGGATCTATGGTGGTGGCTAGGAGGTCGGCACTACCCATATCTACGACGCGTCGGCTATTATTCAGAAGAGCAAGGTCATGGGAGAGCCTGTCATCTTCGTCGCGCCAAACTACAGAGTCAACGCATACGGGTTTCTTCATGGCAAAGAGATCCAAGAAGCGGCTTTAGCTAACCTCGGTCTCAGTGATCAGCGTAAGGCTCTCGAGTGGGTGACCGAGAATATTGAGTCTTTCGGTGGAGACCCGAACAGAATTCCCATTTAGATGAAGTTACTGCCTGCTCTACATTCGTAACTAACACTATGAAAGGGTGAAATCACAGGGACTGCTTCTGTTTTCGACCACATGATCATCAACAACGACACTCCACTTTTCCATGAAGCAATCATGATCTCGGGCACGTTCATCAACGCGGTCGGAACAGCGCATCCTAAGGTCAGAAGGTTTTTGATAAGTTTGCTTCCGATGCAGGCTGCAGCCCTTCGAAGCTTGGAAAGGCAACCATTGATTGCCTATGTCGAGCTCCGGTAACGAGATACCAAGCTACGATGAATACTCTGCCGAACTGTAGTGGCCCAAACAGCAACAACCTCGCATCTATCTGCCGCACTGATACCTCAAGTTCTTCTTACAGCAATAGCCCACAAGACGCTCTCTGAAAGGATAAATACGCCTATGTGCCCCTTAACAATGGCAACTTAGAAGACGAAGCTACCGTTTTCGCGGTATCTTCCCGAAACCTCGTCAACTCAACTGAAACCCTAGTCGCATACTTCACTTCCTAGTTCCCTGACGCGCCGCCAAAGCTGATCAGCGACTTTATCGCCACGTGCCTGCACATAGACCTGAAGACTGCGCAGTTTGGAACATACCACACTTCTGATCTAGGCACACAGTTCTTTCTACAGTAGTTGATTGCAGGGAATAAGAACGAAGCATGCATTCATTTTGTCAACAACTTAGATCCCAATGGAAGGAAGTGCAACAAGATCTGGTGACCCAGATGGAACGAGGAAACTCGACAACTTGCCAACTTTCCTTCTACTACCGTTAGTTTGACGAATGATGATTATCGAAAGGAAAGTATCGAGTTTTTAGTAAAACATGATTCCCAACTTCTTCAGTAAGCTAGATAGTTATCTACACTAGCATGTTTATAACATGTATATTGCTAAGGTCCCGAGAGTCTATTATAGCTACATGCACTGCATTATCTCTTCATCAACATCCTAAATTGTAAGCAACCGGCGCCAACAACAAGCAATGCAGTTTTTAAGTTTTTAGTCTTTTTCATTTGGGAGGTGTTAACGTTTCCAAAGATCCCTCAGAAACTCATGTCGCATTTGAAGTATTAACTTGTTTCGTAAACATAATACCGTAGTAGTGAATCTGTTTGGGTAACAAGTCAGCAAATGGAGGAGAAAAGGCCGGACCTTGGTTCTTCCGAACCCGATCCTGGAGATCACCTTGGAGCGTTGAAGGGTTCTGCCAGTTCAAGTCTAGCAACACTTATCCACATTCTTCCAAAATCTATATATAAGCAGCGAGAGAAATTAATTATCTGCGACTAATTCACCGCTCGTTCACAATACCATGGCATCCGACAATCCAGCCACAATTGAAAACAGCTCGCCACAAGCCTCGACCGCCGTTCCACCGATCACCAGTCTACGATCCTGTATTACATGTCGCCGTCGGAAAGTTAGATGTGATAAGACATCTCCCTGCACTAACTGTGTAAGGCACGGGATCGCGTGCGTATTCCCACCGCCTGGCCGGGCGAGACCAAAACCACGCCCTCGAGCCGCCCATCGCATTCTCAACAGAGGTCTCGGAAGCAGGGCTATATCTGACATGACGACTGCCTTTGTTTTGAATGAACGCCTGGATACGAGTCAGGTAGATGACCAGTTGAGACTTGATGAATCCATACTGGGCAAAGAGCAGTGGATAGAGCGTTGGTGGTATCTCGGAGAGGGATTCTCAAACTGCCTCTACCGAGAGGGTGCTAAGTCGGGAACCCGAGCAGGGCACTTTGAGGAAGAGTTTATCTGCGAGTTTACTTCACGTTTAGCCGAGCTGCAACAGCTGGTACGGAAAGCCTTGAGATATGTAACCAACATTCTAATGAGGTCTGCAGATACAGTTTCATAACGCGGATCAAAACAACTCAATGGATTACAGCAGAGAGACTTCAACTCGACTCAATGCTCCCACCTTTGATTTAGTTGGAAATGTTCCTTTAGGATTGCCCACTTCGCTCGGTACCTCTGGGTTTCTTCTGGGCTGCAACCCAACCAATTCTGATTTAAGCAGCCAGCATCCCTCGCCATCACAGATACCATTCTTTTGGCAGACATTTGTCGAAAACGTCATGCCCCTAATCAAAATCTTCCATGTTCCGACTATGGGTAAGGTGATGAGAAGTATTCAAGGGAGAATTGGTTCTCTCACGCCAGTTGAGGAAGCATTGGTCTTCTCCATCTACTTCGCCGCTATAACTTCTATGGCTTCGGACGAGGTCAGTAACACCTCATGTTCTGTGCATATAGATCTTGCTGATACGGAGCAGGTACGAAGGCTTTTGGGAGGAGACAAGACAACTCTCGCCACGCAGTACCGCTGTAGCACGGAGCAAGCACTTTCTCGGGCCCAGTTTATGACATCTACGGACCTGATGACACTTCAAGCCTTCGTCTTGTTCATTTGCTGTCTCTCGCAGTACGAGGAGCCACGTTTTACATGGAATCTCACTGCGCTGGCTGTACGAATAGCACAAGGTATTGGTGTACAGGACCCCGATCCTCAGTTATCACCGTATGAGGTTGAGGCCCGCAGAAGGCTATGGCTTTGCCTCTGGTTGTTGGATTTCAAAACTGCAACAGCTCTAGAGGCCGACTGGTTGATAGATGACAATCATATCAGTATGGAACTACCCCTAAATATCAACGACTTCGACCTTGATCCTATGAACACGGAGTTTCCAGCTGCGAGAACAGGCATGACCGACATGACCCATGTTCTAGTCAAGTACGAGCTTGGGCTTGTCGTAAAAAGACTCCGATCTAAGCAAGGGAACAAGTACCAGGAAAGTCTCAATGATGAAAGCAAAGAATCCTTAGTGGCACTTTGCAAAGATCAGATACAGGTGAAGTATCTTCGGCATTGCACAAACGACGATCCCTTGGAGTGGTTGACGGCAGCGAATGCGAAACTATTCTTTGCCACGGCAATCATCTTCATCTATCATCCTGTCTTATCATCCGAGTTGCGATCCTCTATCTCAGTCGACGTCCGAGACCGCCTACTAGCTGCATGCATCGAGACTCTCGAGTGTCTGCATATCATGGAGACAATGGCAACATCTCATCGCCGTGGTTGGTTGTTTGGCACTTATCTACATTGGCACGTAATCGCCTTCATCTTGGAAACCCTTCAACTTCGGTTACCAGAGCCAGATGTTACGAAAAACTGTTGGAACGCAATGGACCTAGCACTAGGTCTCTGGGCGACAGTCCCTGGTACTCAACGGCTAGCTGGGCCATGGCCTGCACTTATGGAGCTTGTGAAGAAGGCAAAAGAAATCCACCAAGCAGAACTGGACATCGATATTCAGAGATACAACGTCGTGGATGAGAACGTCCCGAACTTAGAAAGGGCGCATGCTGAAACGAGTCTCACACTTCCTCAACATGTTGAGACCGTGTCTGCAATTCTATCAGACGTACAAAATTCTATTGGTAGCATGAGACACGAGCTACACTCTCTTCCCGACGATGCCATGGATAAACATGATCCCGAATCTCGAATGATCGGTGCGCTAGAGACATGTCCGATCGAATCTGGCCCACAAGCACCCAACGAGCGACTGATGAGTGTTAATAATCACTTAACAGGTGAATTTGCAGATAATTTTGCAATGTCAGAAGTTTCCTTTTCAACAAACCCCGTATTCTCAGCAGCATGGTCTTTCGGCCATCCACCTACTCAGGATCTCGCCTGGGGTGCGAACGAGGCGTTGACGGATAATTCGGTAGACAATACGACAGAATACTGGGTGACATGGAACGACATGATGGGTGATCTTGAAGAGTAACACGAGGGAAATGCTGCCAGTGTTATGAGGATATGGCTTAAGTCTAGATAGTCGATATTTTGGCATCCTGCCTTCGATGTTCTTAGCACCATCATTGGGTGCCCTGAATCAATCCTCTGACTGTTGAACTCGCAGTCTTGCATCCTTCTGCTACCGAACTTTCTGTCTGACATGCCATAATCTGCAGCCTGGGTTGGGACCGAAATAACCCCCAGATGTCCGCACCTGGGGGTTATTTCAGCTCCGTGACTTGTTGTAGATACATGACTTGCTCACGCGCACTAGAAAGAGCTCATGCTAGCTTCAAAAGTCCCGATATTATGTCTATTAACTAGCTATTTCTACTGCCGTCTACGGGTGCCTGTAGCCACCATACCATCGCCCCCAGTGGCTTTAGCATTTGCCTCTGCATTCTTCTGATATTTGTAGACCGTCCAGTCGAAAACGTAGTCATATTGAAAGCCTTCGCGTACGAATAAATCTCGAAAGATTTTTCGCAGATAACTATAATCAGGTTTGTCATCGAAGCGAAGAGATCTGCAGTAGTTGAGATAGATAGCGAACTCATTCGGTAGGCCGCGACACAACACTTCTGTTGGGGTCGTCATCTTCTTCTCCATAATTCGATCATACTTTTGTTTTTTAGTCGCTGCCTTGAGCCCTTGCCATGGTAAAGAACCGCGACTAAAGTATAACATAACGTACCCGAGAGATTCGAGATCATCTCGGCGAGCCTGCTCAACGCCAAGGTGCGTGTTGATAGAAGCATAGCGAGCAGTGCCAGTGAGGTTCTTATTCTCACGATATGGAATGTGGAAATGGGTTTTGGGGTCGCGGTATTTCTTTGCCAAGCCGAAGTCGATAGTGTTGACTTGATTGCCTCGCTTACCGATGCCCATCAAGAAGTTATCGGGTTTGATATCTCGATGGATAAAGGACTTTGCGTGAACATATTCGATGCGTGAAAGTAGCTGATCAATCAGCAAGAGAACAGTTTTGAGCGAGAATTTGCGGTTGCAAAAGTTGAACAAGTCCTCTAGGCTAGGCCCAAGGAGATCATAAACCATAGCGTTATAATCTCCTTCGGTGCCATACCAACGGACAAAGGGGACACCAACGCCACCAGCAAGTGATTTGTAAACGCGGGCTTCGTACTCGAGTTGGGGATGTCTGGCTTTGACGCTTTCCATTTTGATGGCGATCTCTTCGCCCGAAATAATATTCGTGCCGAGGTATACCTCACCAAAGGACCCGGAGCCAATCTTCCGCCCAATGCGGTATTTATTGCCAACGCGGAGGTCCTGGATCAGGCTGTTAGTCCAGTGATACCAGAGTATAGAAAAATGGGGAGAAAATCGGTGAGAGAGTCGCTTATAGCATGAAAACAGATGAGAGGGATTCAGGGGTCAGGAATTTGCTTTGGTGATAGTAAAGGAGGCGTTACATACCAAAGCCGACATGTTGTCACGTGTTGAGTTTGTTCCACAATCCTAGTGTGTTGATTTCGCGTGATTCCAGCGGTGAGGGATTAGGGCTACGACTGGGGAAGATGGTGTAAAAATGTGCAGGCAGAGAAAAACGAAAGAGGTTTGAGGCTAAGGAGGATTGTTTATGATAATATATAGTCTAAATTGGGTGGCCTGGGATTATGTTCGGCTAGCTCGATGTTCGGTCAGCTCGATGCTCGCCTGGGTTGGCTCGGCACTCGTCCTCGGCCTTCGGCCTTCATAACTAAGGTGGGGCTGAGGAAAACACCCCGAGAATAAACACCGATCATGCGTAGTCAGCAGCATTAAGTCGCACTATCTGCAAGGAATCTCAAAAAATTGTTTGACCGCTGGTTCCAAAAGAGTCATTGAATGACACTTCTCGAGATCACGAAGCAACTCAATGCAAGCTTGCTCAGTTCTTACGAATGGTTTTTTACTGGCTTATATTCTTCAGACTTTCAGCGTTGGATATTTAATTCTCATTACTGCTCATCCAGTAGACGAGACGTTTTCGAGTTCCGTGATCTATCGCAGAACGAATCAAAGATTTGTACTTTTTGCAAGGCTTGCAAACTCGGATTTTAATCGCTTTACAAATCACGGGAATATTAATGTCCTACGCTGGGTGAGGTTGCAGATAATAGAAAATTCAGTCATGCCATCTGAATTTTCTTCACCTACTTGACAATGCTGTTGGCCTCAAATAAGGTATTAAGGTCTGCCTTTAACCTTTCTTCTCTAACCCTCTACACTCTATCATACAGTTGGTAGCCGGTAATGTTATCGAAAATGTTGTAGGTAATATGGGAGTACGCCTGGTCTGTGAGAGGACATTATCTATTACCTGGGTCCGTAAAGTATAAAATAGAAGGAGGCAGTTTGTATGTCTTCACGGAACTTAAGTTACTATACTTATATCTATACAAGTCTTATAATAGGGCAGCTTGCCTGCTAGTCTCACTATAATACCATGATTCACAGTTGAAGATAGTTTTAAGACGGATAATTAGCCTGATATTAATAGGTGGACTTGGTTTCCCCGCCTTGGTCTAAGATAAACCTCGTACCTCTTACAATACTTCCCCGCACTACGATCTTCTATCTACAGTAACGGAAGGGATTTGCAGGAACATCCTGGGGGTCTGTCGGCTCCTAATTAACCGAAGGTGAGATCTCCACGAGTTAAAAATCCAGTTCAGTAGAGAGTAACTAGACGAGGTGGCTGGTTATTCTATAAGTATTGAGGGCGACAGTTAGATCCCTTACAATAAATCAACATAACCATTGCAATGAAATTCTCTTTATTATTTGTTGTCGCTTCTGCGGTGATTGGAAAAACCAATGCCCTCAAAAAGTCCGACCCATGGGAGAAATATGTCTTCAGTCCTTCCACCCGTAACCCCGCGCCGGTTGACGTTCACTCTGTGGTCGGCGATGCATCCGTACGAACTGGTGCGAAGGGCAGTCATGTTCTCAAGATGAGAGCCGGCTCGCGTGTCTCAATGGACTTTGGAGTTGAAGTCGGAGGCCATGTCTCATTCAATGTCGAGACAAAGTCTTCAAAGCCGCTTTCTCTCGCTTTTTCTGAATCCCCGGCCTTTGTGCGTAACATCAGCGACGATACCGGGTCCACCCCATCAATGGATTGGGATCAAGCCATGGAAGTGTCTTTGAGCGGCAATCCAAAGAAGAGTATCTATTACCAGACCCCGCCTGAACGTTTTCGTGGTGGGTTCCGCTTCCTCACCTTCAACGCACTCGAGGATGTTATCGTCTCCAACATCAGCTGTCAGATCGGGTTTGCACCTAACATGCAAGATCTTCGTGCTGGTAGTGGTTACTTTTACACTGCCGACGACGGATCCGAACTTCTCAACAAGATTTGGTACGCAGGTGCATACACCACACAGACCAACATAATTCCTACCAATACGGGTCGATGGCTCCCTCAAGTACGGCCTGGCTGGGCATACAACAACACCCTTGGAGTCGCATCTCCAGCTCTAGTTGACGGCGCAAAAAGGGACAGAGCGATTTGGCCTGGCGATTTGGGAATATGTGGTCCTATCGCAATGAAGGCTTTCGGTGTCTGTGGCAGGCAAGCTGTGGCGAACAGTATCGAGACGCTCTTCTACTATCAGAACGTGTCAACTGGCCAGTTTCCCTTTGCAGGGCCTGCCACGGGAAGCTTTAGAAATGGTGCGAAGAGTGATACCTACCACACCTGGAGTCTCATCAGCATGTACGACTACGCCATTTTTGCAAATGACAAGAAGTGGTTGACGTTACATTGGGAAAACATCACTCGTGGTGTTGACTACATTGTTGAGAGGCTGGACAAGGAGACCGGAATGCAAAACCAGGTGTGGGGAAACGACTGGGCTCGTGGAAATACTGGAGGGTTCAATTCTGCTCTCAACGCTCTCAATTACCATGCACTGGTATCTCTGGCATCATTGGCAAGTGACAAGAGCCAGGCAAAGTCATGGCGTGCTGCTGCCGCCAAGCTTAAAAAGCACTATAATCTGCTACTCTGGGATAACAAAGCGGGTCTCTATCGGGACAATACTGAAAGCAATCTTCATGCGCAGGATGGAAACTCACTCGCTCTCCTATACAACCTGGCCGAAACCAAGTCCCAGCGCAGCGCTATTAGCAAAGGCCTTGAGCGTAACTGGAACTCGATTGGCCCTGTAACACCAGAGCTGAACGATACAATCTCGCCTTTCATCTCGTCTATTGAGCTTCTTGCCCATCTACACGGCGCTGAGAATCCAACACGTGCTCTGGCACTCCTTCGACGTCTCTGGGGGTATATGGTCGAAGGCAGCCCGAAAACCATGACCGGATCAACGCTCATTGAAGGGATGTCATCTAATGGCAGTCTGTACTACCGCTCAGAAGCTGGGTACAAGTACGATGCTTCATATACAAGCCACGCCCACTGCTGGAGCGCAGGACCTACAACAGCATTACTCACTGGAGTCCTAGGACTGCGGATCACTGAGCTTGGAGGAAGAAAGTGGGAGTTCAAACCCCAGCTGGGACATCTCAAGAGTGTTAGAGGAGGATTTGAGACGGCTCTTGGTTGGTTCGAGGCCCGGGTTGAAGTGCTTCGCGGAGGTCAATATGATATCACCTTGAAGACGCCGGTGGGAACACAAGGGACTATTTTCTTTCCTACGATAAAGCAGCAGGTCACTGTCAATGGAAAGAAGTATAAAGGACTGAGAAAAGTGTTCATAGATTCATAAAGTATTTTAGTAACGAGAAATCCTCAGATAGACATGACTAACTTGATGTCTTGTAGACGAGTTTTGACTTCTTACTTATTTGCTGGTTAAACATCAAAGTCCTCGTTAGACGGCTTAATTATATCCAGTGCCTTGGCGACCATAGCTCGGGTGACCTCTGCCCTTACTCTCCATAACTGCAAGCCCTTCACCTCTTCGTGGCTCTACCAAGTTCATGTCCAAAAGCTTCTCGTAAAATGGAACAGATCTCTCCCAGTCTCCCGTCAATAGCATAGTCCGCCTCAAATCCGGCATCTCGTCTAAAACTTCCTGGATGCAGCGCATCAACCAGCTTCCTAGACCCTGACCCTGATACGTTGGATCGACCCATACGTCTGTGAGGTATGCGAATGTAACGAAATCAGTAACACATCGTGCTATGCCGATGAATTTTGACTCTGAGCTGGTGTCTTCGTATATGCCGAAAGAAAGCGAGTTATTGAGCACCTCCCGGAATGCTTCTGGCGATAGCGACTTTGCCCAGTAGAAGTCGCTGGAGTCGAAGACTTCTTTGAGCTCGGATATGGGGAAGAGATTGGGATTCGTGGATATGGTGAACTGATCTTTCTTCCAAGACCGTGACTGGAAGTTTGACTTTATAGACATGGCGGGCTTGTTGTCGGATAGTCTCGGGCAGTCATGCGAGCATGGGTTTTCTTTTTCCAAGTTGTGGGAGAACAGTGTTGTTTGTAGTTGTTGAAGGCAGCTTCTAAAAGGCCCACAGCAGCTTCAGTCAACCAGGTGCTGATGATTATGGAAGAGTTTTATACGACGAGTTTGGAGATAGTAGTACTGTCATTCGCACAGGACGGTCTAGTTATATACATTAAGAGTGAGTCATACAATCAGAAGCGCCGTCTGTATCAAAGGGCGTGATAGACTCATGAGTAACAAGTTAGCTTGGTGAGCTGTGGCAGCCCCACACGTCGGAGGTGATGCCGAGAGATATCGGAGACAGAATGCCGAGATTTACGCCATTTACGCCATTTACGCCAGCCTTGGCTCAGGCTCTGATTGGCCCGAGGACTCTGGCTTACTGCATAAGGGAATAAGTGGGGAGCTCCCGGATGAGAACGATTTATCTGTCAAGAGCATTCGCTGGTCCCTCGATTAACTGACTTAGTTAGCAAGCATGCGCCGATACTCTGACCTATTTCACTTCTCAGACATGAGTCAACGCCGTCGTACTTACTGGTTTATCGGTGGCAACGACATGCTAGTGTAGGGTAGTGTTCAGAGATGTTGTCAAGCGACTGTTGCTTTAGGTCTTGGATAGCTAGCGGCAAAACACCATCTATTATGATCGATCATTCACTTTTAGAAGGTATGGATAAAACATCATAATTGGGTAAGACCGATGATATAACATACCTCGAGCCTTCGCCCATTGATGCCGTGCAATTGAAATGGCTGTTTAGACGCCAGAGAATCGAGACTGTACAGGGTGACTCGGACGGTGGGGATGCCATCTACGCTAGGCCCAACCGAATAAGTGATCTCGGTAGCCTCTAGCCCGAGGAGCACTTGAAAGCTCGCAGTCATACCACCCAAACATTCTACTACCGGTACTAGCTAGATGGCTGGGCCCAAAATGAAGGACATCATGTATGGATAAACAAATCTTGGGGCTCACGCTACAGTGACATGGGTACCTCGGTTATGATAGACTCACGCCCAGAACGTGATCCATAAGCTATGCTAGGATGTGGGTACAATCAATTCAAGTAAATAACCCAAAGGCATGGATACTTTTACTCGGGAACAAACGGTAGAGCAAATAATAACGCATGGGCTGAGTGAGAATTTTAGAGATAAACATCACCCCATCGAACGGGTCAATTTAATCCGAGGAAAACAAAAAGGGTTTACAAGAGGTAAAGAGTCCCAACCACAAATCCTGACCATCCTCACCCCGCTTGAGGTTTTCGAAAAGCATCATCGTTTTACGGCAGCGCCCAAAGAACAGCAAATTGCGATGGAAATAATATCATGTGGTATTCATAGCTTCGGCGAAACTATCGGTATTGATGTCGATGAGTTTCGCGTCTTTTGGAAGCTTAATGTCGTCGACGAGCACACTACCCAGGAGGCACACCGTGTCGTCATTTCCAGCAACAGCAACGTCAATGGCCGGATCCAACGAGACATCTGTTTTGACTCCGGTCGCGTCGAAAGTCGCGAACAGCGCAACATCTTATGCAACCCCAAGGACGGCTTCAAATCGACTACACTCCACACCTGGACTGTGACGATTTGGGATCAAGATGAGAAGAAAGCCACGAGCTCAATTAATGAGTTCTACACGTCATATCCTCGGTCCTCCAAGCTTTTGCCGCCATATAGTATGAACCAAACATATGTGAGAGTTCACCATCGGCGCCCCAATATCTACTTTGTTAACAATATTCTTCCGCCAGATGCCACATACTAGTCTCATCTTTCGCACATGGTTCGAGGATGAGGCAAACCGTTGGAAGGCTGTATGGATTGGCGATGGCGGCGATAAGCCTATTTATATACGGAAACCCATGACATTCCGACGCAAGCCTTCACGAGTCTTTATACTTGCCTCTGGGCTAGGTCATTTTAGCCTTGCCGTCAACGGCAAGTCGGCATCGGCGCATGTTCTGGATCCTGGTTGGACCAATTATCACAGAACAGTACAATTTGTTGGATACGATGTGACAGACCACATTTCCGATGGAGAGAACGTTATTGGAGCCCACGTAGGCAATGGATTTTACGCTGGAGACCAAGGCGACCGCTTCTTCTGGCCCAAATACGAAGACAATACTTATGTGCGCTACGGGAATGAGCTATGCTTCTTTGCCGAAATACATGCTCACTATGCGGACGGCACACATGAGTGTATCACCTCAGACCCAACGTGGAAAGTCCGCAAGAGCGCCACGACACTTGCAAATATCTACGCATCCGAAGACCATGACAGACGAGAGTATCCGGTTGGCTGGGATACGCCAGGTTTTGACGACGCGGATTGGCAACCTGCTAAACCGCTCACGGGGCCGAGAGGTAAGTTGCGCTATCAGAGTCAACCTCCTGTTATCCTACACGACACGTTTGTGCCTGTCACTCAAAAGATGGTCAAACCAGGGATTATTGTGTATGATCTCGGACAGAACGCGTCAATTATGGTACGAGTCGCCGCAAGTGGCCCGGCTGGAGCTAACTATCGTGTGAAATATTCCGAGACGATCGGTGAGGATGGTTTAGTCTTGATGCCAGATCCATTGTTCAAGGAATTTGAGACTGGTGTCTACTTAAGCATCACACTCGCCGGACAGGGAGATCAAGAAGTTTGGACGCCCGATTTTAGCTTCACAAGTGCCCGGTACATCCAAATTGAGGGTGCCTCGCTCAACAGCAATGATGGCCTTCCAGTTATCCATTCACTCACCGCTCGACACATCTCATCCGCCGCCCCACGACTTGGATATGTAAAGACAGACAAGGAAGACGTCAACGCATTAATCAATGCATGCTATTGGACATTCAGCTCTAACATATTCAGCTATCATACGGACTGCCCGCAGATCGAAAAGTTTGCGTGGCTGGAAGTGACATCTTTACTTTTTCCTGCCACGCAGTATGTGCGTGATATGGAAGCTGTATACTCCAAGATTCTTGACGATATCATCGACACTCAGGAACCATCTGGTCTCGTTCCTACTATGGCCCCTTTAATTCGCTACATGTATGTCACATCAAGCCAGCTCGGCTATTACGATAACGACTAACAAGACATGATAGGTGTGGTCCAATGCACGATACCATAACCTGGGGTGGCGCTATATGCCTTCTCCCAGAAATGATCAAACATTACTACGGTTCCACGAGTGTTTTTAAAAAGATTTACAAACCTTGTCTACAGTACATGGATTATATGAAAGACAAGGAGCGACTGGGTGGACTCATCGAACACGGACTTGGGGACTGGGGCTACGATATTGCTTATGGCAATCACCAAGCAAACATTGAGACAGCTGTCTACTACAAGTGCCTGCGCAACATGGCCATGATGGCTAAGGAATTAGGTCTCACCAGTGATGAGACGAAATTCACCTCTTGGGCTGAGCGGATCTATGAGATGTACAACCAGCATCTCCTGATCACGGACAAGACCACTTTTCCATACGCCTTCTACACCTCTCGCGACGATCTTGGTAAGCGGGATCGCACGATGGTCGCACAAGCCACAGCCCTTCAATACGATCTAGTGCCGCAACAGCACCGAGCAGATGTCATACAGGCTTTCATCAACGCTGCGGATGAATCAGGCCATGTCATGCGCGCAGGCGAAATTGGACTCAAGAGTCTTTGGAACACGTTGGCAGATCCAGACGTCGACCGACCCGATATCGTTCTCAACATGATACGTCAAGAGAAGCACCCCTCATACATGCGCTTCTTACGGCGCGGAGAAACGAGTCTACTTGAGTTTTGGCAGGACAACTGCCGCTCAAAGTGTCACGATATGCTTGGTACGATATATGAGTGGTTCTACGACTATGTCTTGGGTGTTAGGCCATTGACAGATGGATATCGTACTTGGAGACTCAGACCATGCTTCAAGGCTGAGTTTGACTATGTTGAGGGAGAGGTCGAATCACCTTATGGCTTGATTTCTGTTAGGTTCGATCGTCGCGAAGGGTCCGATGCGAACAAGGCAACTGTGGATGTGACTGTGCCAGCTGGAACAACTTGTGAGCTTGTACTGCCGAACAATACCAGCACGGTGGAACTACAGCGACAGCCAGTCAACGAACATCGAGCCTTGAAAGGAAAGACTTTGCAACTACTTCAAGGAATTTATAGATTAGAAATAGTAGCTTAGTCTCAAGTTATTATAATTAAGCGCTCTTTTCTACCCATTTGAGTATGTCGATGTAAGGTCCCAGGTATTGTTATTAGCAATAAGGGGTCAGGTAGGTGAAGTCAATTTGCACCATCGGTACTAATTAGCCCGATGCAACTGACATTCAATCTACCGAGAGATATGCGGCCTTCAATTGGCACCAGGCAGATGCCCATGGTGCCTTGACCCGCAACTCGTCATAGGAGGAGAGCCGAGGCGATAAAATGCTGCAGATGATGATGGATGATGTGGAGAGGAGAGGGGAGGAATTGACAAGACTAGCGCCGGCTTTGGAAGCGTCTGATTGGTTCAAATGATCGGCTTTGTCCCGAGGTGATTGGACTTTCTTTTTATCTCCATGCTCTCTGCTCTTCCTGGGCTAAAGCGACCCCCGGCCACTATACAAAGCCACTATGCACATGTGTTGCATTTGTGCTAAATTGTGCTCTTTCACTGCGATTTTAACCCCCCCCAAAGTTGAAGTTCCCGACTTAGCTCCTACGTCTGGACGGCGGCCCGTGGAGACGCATGTTACTCGGGAGGAGGGAGCGGCTACATGCTGTAACAGTGTGAAGGATTATGAGAAACTCGGACGCAATTGTTTTCTCTTATTAAATTTTATCAAGGAAGTGGCATACCCAGTTGATAAATTATAGGGGTATGTGATGGAACTACGGAGGTTATAATAGTGACGTGACTATAAGGTCCCTCTTATATAAAGCATCTCATCATTGCCAACCCTATAAACATCTTCTCATGCTTGGCTAGGCAGAAATTATGCAGGCTGTAAATCTTCTATAAGCGTAGCTCAATCTTTTCAAGGTTGTTTCAGAGGGCTGCTGATTCTTGGGGTGAGGTGGCGCTGACTCTGGCTAGGCTGGCATGATCGGCGTCCAACTTCTTCTCAGTACCTATTCCTGCGGCTTCGTAATGCTGCAATATCGGACGCTTCCTTCTACTCCGCTAATGCATACCAAGGCTCCCGGCGTTTTAAAGTCCGAAACCTGCATAAAACATGATCTGGCCTAGTCAACCACCAGGTTCGTAACGTTACTACAGGCAATAGTAGCATGTGCTTTATTGAAGCATCTTGATAGATCATGTGGAGCAAGGGTTCGGATTCAGTGCTTAGCCACCACTCCCTCGGACTAACACGATCTGTGTCGTTTGATTCGCACAAGCCACTCGTAGAGTCTGATGCACAGCCTGACAAAGTACATCAAAGCAGGGTTTCGAATCCTTATTCTGGACGTCTTAGTCATATAGTCATCGCTATGGACGTCAGTGCCTGTTGGAAGTGAGTGGCTATTGGTCAACTCCGACACCTGTATCCTCAGCCTCAATAGCTGTCAGCAAAAGTTCATCTCAGCGACAGCGTCCTCTGCTTTTGCCCTGTGTGATCCTTGGGTTGTTAATATTTATGATTGCAGCCTTAGACACACGTTTAAATTGATATACTCAAGTCTTTGATTATATCTCAGTTGCACCCCAACATTTCTTCAAAGACGCCAACATGGTCTTCCGAACGGCTATTATCTCCTTGGCCCTAGTCTGTGCAATCCATACCGATGGGTCCAAGATTGATGCTCTTGATGTATGTGGAGGGCAAATGCGACTTGATTGACACAAAAGCTAACCACCTTTCACCAGGAAGACAAATGCCCGGACAATTGGACTGGGGTAGGTATAGATGGCGAAATGATTTGCTGCTTTGGTAGGTAAGGATCTATACTCTTGACGGAGAACCCTTCACTAATATGTAAACAAGGCAGGCCCGAGACGGTGGGTACCGATGATGGCGTATCTGGATACTGCTGTGTCTACGATAACTCACCTGGATCTCGAAATATAAACGAGACTGGTTGCTCCACAAGGATCGATGTCACTGAAACTGGGGTGAGTGACTTTCCACCCTTTGTCAAGATTCTTACTGAAGGAATAAATGCTAAAGAATAAAAAGTACATGTCGCTCGTTTCAGCCGCCTCGAAGTCAATTATGGCTACAGCATCTGCTTCACACGACGAGAAGACTAGCTTGTCTATTACTCAGACAGCTGAACCGACTGCGCCTGATTCCGTAAGTAATAAGAACACTACTACTAGGAGTAGCAACACTGATAAAATTTAATAGACTGAGGGTACAAACACTGAGAATGCCGGATCTATTGTTACAAAGAATTTGATAGCTAAATTTAGCGGTGTTACTATAGTAGCTATGTTATTCATATATTAAGGAAAACGTCACCCTAACCGAACTGAGCTGTGGTTATGTGACTGTTTCTATATGCTTAAACCTCTAGTTAAAGACAATCAGTAGTTGAGGCTAAGATGCAAGATCGAGTTTAAACAACTCAAACTGCTAATAAAAACTCACTTTTCCGCCTATCTAGCACTAGCACTAGCATCGGCATTATTAATAGTGACAAACATCTGGAAATTTTGTGCAACGTTATCTGCGATTGATAGGTCACCAGCCACCTAGATTTACATGGCAACAATAAATGTAAACTTAAGGAGAGCGAGTAGAGCGAACTTACAAAGAGGTGTATGCTCGCCTGCTCCAATATTCCTTTGTCGTCGCCATACACATCGGTTACAGACGCGTGCTTGTGTGTATAATAACGGATGGGTCGTCTCAAATAGACAGCTAGCATTAGCTTCAAGATTTCTCAAGTTATGACAGAGTATGACGCTATCATTTTCACGATTGTGGAAGGCGGAGATGAAGTTGGATCCACGGTTGTACCCAGGTTGAATCCACCCGTGTCAGTTGTGATGGATAATAAGAGTTGAACAGCTCTCCTCCAGATACTCTTATGACAGAAACATGAAAGCTCAGTACTTGCTTCTTCTGACAGTTCCCCAGTGGTATTCTAGATATCAGGCGTTGCGGCGCATAGATTGAGCTGCCACGTTATGAACCAGGAACAGCAAAAAGCTGAGCTGGAGCCATTACGGAAGAGACAGGCAATTTTACTTCAGCCCGCGCACGAATGCTTTATTCCCGCAGTTTATGTACAACCTGATAGTTTCATGCCATCTGTGAGGCTCAAATAGCTCGTTCTCATCTGGACACTCCAGTCAAACCTCGGGGTTCTCCGTCATGACTTCGTCTGTATCGTAGTTCTGTATATCCATAATCATAGCGTGAGTGACCCGACTTCGCTCGAGGTGCATGTCACCATATACGAGATTTATGGAAGGATCTGGCCAAATGTCTCCAGCCTTGTCCTCGAGTTCTAGCGCATGGGCGATAAGGAATTTGACCATCCATTTGTCAAACCTATATGACTCTGTGTTCATAGACTTGATGCAATTCTTCTGGAACACTACCAGTCGTTTTATCTGTGCACGATTAGCATTTGATGTCTCACACTGCCTAAAAGGTTCTATACCATCAGCTCCACGCTCGGCCAATAACTCCGCAATTGTACTAGTGACTCAAGGTTTGATCCAAGACGGTTTTGAGAGTCTTCGAGTTCATGCGACTCCCCGAAAAGGTATGTGTGCAGTAGCACTGACGAGGATACAATCGTAATATGACCTACGATATTGTAGAGAGCTTGTGCTCCAGGAGTCTCTCGGGATGCCTTCAACACATCGCAAATAATCGCAGCGTGTTTTTTGCAACACTCTGCATACTTCTTTCCATTCCTCGTAGGGGGTCGGCGTTGGTCGAGGTAGTGGTAGAATAGTAGAGTGTAATAGTGATGATATCCTAGATGGAAGGCCATAAAGACACTTCCCAGGCCGCGATTCACAAACGCTGCCAGGTTTTCGGCTGAAAACGTGAGACCAGGCCCTAGATTCTCCTCAAAAGTGGCGAGCTCGGCTTCAAGACGCTGAACTGACTCGTCTATCAAGGCCTCATTCCATTCAACTGTGTCGGCGAGTTCTTTGTGAAGCTGCTGTATCTGGGTGTATATCTCGACCAGCTTGATCATATGCGCCCATAGTCCGGGTTCCCATTTCGAGTCAGCTATATCAGGATCTCCTGGTTTCATGTTGTAGAAGATAAACTCGTCCATCGGTGCTCGTGGCTGTTTAGCCTGCCACCCAAACTGTCGCGACAAGTTGGAGCCTCCGCTGGCCCATGTATCGATGATAAAGCAAGTCCAGAAGATTCGACGGTTTACTTCACGCGTAATGCCGTCATCAGCCTCATTATGTACTCCAAGATTAAGTATCTGGGTCATTCGACTGGCAAGTCCTAAAAATGGTTGTCAGAGGCGATGTTTACTTTTCTACACAATCCAGACCCGGAATATACCAAAATAAAGTGATTCAGCATCTGCTTGACCATCACCCATAAAGTTGTTGCCTATCAAGATACAGGCTTGAATGTTCTCGATACAGACGTGCTCAAGATCGTCTTTCAATGCTGCTTTAGCTTTCGCGCGATACATTGGCCCGCGAGCCACAATATCAGGCTTTGTTGCAAATCTGATGCTTCGTTAGATCTGATTAAACAGATGTCATCAACCAATTCTGGTAGGAGTGCCATGATACCGTGCTGACATGCCCATCATGCCGAGTAACACAGGCTGAGAGACAGTTCCTGTGACAACGCTTGCCTTGAACGTAGGCTCGTGGAAAATGCTGTGAGGTTGGTTATGGATGAACCGAAAGTACAGATCTACCAGGTATATGTTCTCTTTTCTAGTCTGAGGCGAGACAATTGGGGGTAAAGGCTTGGGAGATGTAGGTGATGCGGGCGCCTGGAGACTGTTGATGGTAGCAGGACATTGTAGATTTCGCTGGATGCATTGAGAGCACGCTGAGTTGCCTGTTCGGTCGCATTTCCGCTTACCGGTCCTGCAGTTCAAACACGCCGTTGTAGGTCGCATGGTCACGGATGCGGAGGCCAATGGATAGTGTTGTAGGGGTATACAGATAACAATGCATACGGGGAGTGGAAACTCTTTACGCGGTAGTCATCAGAAATCATCGGGTAAGATTAACGCGAACCAGCTTAAGCTGTGGTGGTGGACTAGTCCGAACTTGGAAGTGATCTACTTGTCATCAACTGACGCTGAACCCCTCAGTTTTTTCTCATCGATCGGCAACCAAACAGACTCAACTGTCAAGCAGGAAACCGGTATAGTGAGCTTGCAACCTCGCGTCTGAGCCTCTCAAACAGTTCCTCAATCGCTCAATCGAGCCAAATCTTGACAGATCCCATTCAGTCGCGGGGAACGCGGAAAATAGGATAATCATCACCCTCAGAAACTGGCACCAGTCCAAACGAAACATAACTATCCTTGCTCTCCGGCTCCAATACTGCAAATGCCACGCCCGCGTTCCTCTGTCTCGCACTAATCCAAAAACTGCCAGCGGGCAGATTCACGACTTTGTCGTGTGGTTCTGTCGTAGCAGTAGCCAAAATAGTGCCCTCGTAATACTCTGTATCGAACGAGATGGAAGTTATGTTCAAAACCTCAACTTGGCCACGGTACTCATACGGAAGGGTCTGCACCTCCAAGCCCGAGTCTTTGAGACGTGACACGAGGTCTGAGTAGGTACGTGGGATTAGATAGCCCTCTGGTCTTGAGCGCTTCTGGCCTGGAGTGGATGGTTGTGTGCTCGAGTAGTTGACCGGAACTTGCACAATATCGCCGTTGGTCGTATCAATGAAGGTAAAGTTTCGGTCGATGTAGCTACCATGCTCGCTGAGGATAATGTCGTCGTTGCTGTTCACAAAGCTTTCGATGCTACCCTCGATTGTGGAGTAGACATCATCGAAATGTGACACCGCTGTGTCTAACAGGGTGGAGAGTTTGACCAACTGAGTGGCAACTCTACGCTGAAAGTGTTGATCGGCAAGACCAATACCTCGAGTCTCAAACAAGATCGTAACAGTTTCTAGGTTCAGTCAGTTCTTATGCCCCGGTTGAGTCATTACAAAGAGCAAGGTGGAAGCCACTCACGCCATAGCCCATAAGCACCCATTCCACTCCTAGCACTATTGCCGCCTTCTTCAAGGACGATATCTGCGCCAGGCGTAGAGTTCCAGCTCGGACTCGTGACATAGGATTCCCACGTCAAGTTATGCCGTTCGAGGCCTTCCCCAACTTTCTTGATGAACAGGTCTTGAGCCAACGCTCTCACTTTGGGGTGGATGTTGAGATTTCTCCCGTAACTAAGAAGTGAGTCTGGCGCGATCTGATATATACCTCCTCGATTGTACCCCGAGTACTCGTGCAGGTCCAACACAATATGCGGCGAAAATGCAGCCGCAAGTCGCTTGATGCCTCGGGTCTGCTCGCTTCTCAGCTTTGCATGATCTCTATTGGGGTCGAGATTAGACGCAAGTTCCCGCTGAAAATATGCCACGCCATCGACATTATATCTAGGCAGGACGACAATATCCAGCTTCTCTAGCAACGAAGCAGTCCACGTTTGATTCGCATCCAGCTTCGCTAGGAGGGCGAGAGCAGCCTCATCTGCCGAAGGCTCATTTCCGTGAATCGCAGCCTGAATCCACACTTTGAGCTTTGTAGTATTGGCAGTGCCTGGTAAGTTGGGTTGCGAAAGGTACAGGTACGGAATTGTCCGGCCCTCTTCTGACTTGAAGTCCGATACGTGATACGTAGCCCAATCATTTCTTTCTGCGATGGTGCGGATGAAATTGTCTGTTGAAGATATAGTTAGACGGGGTGACATATTGAGATCTCAAATATGCTGCTATCTCACCTAACGTCTGATGCGGAGTTGGCCCTTCAGTTCCGTTAGCAAACCCGGATGGAACTTTGTCAGGGTTGGCAAAAGCTGGCGATAGAAGCTCGATGTCCACATCGGGGAAGTTGGCTGCAACTATTTCACTGTCTTTCCTGACTTTGACGTGATTCTCGCCGTATGTTTTTGCATTAACTGCACTGAAGAGCAGCGTTAGCTCTAGAAGATATCCGAGATTACTTTTTGATAAAAACATTGTGGCTCAACTCGACGTATCTACACAGGAGAAGTGTCAAGTAAGTGTCGAAGTTGGTATAAATTAAATAACGCAATGGTTTTTAAGCACGATATATATACTTATATCGAGTTTGGTCAAAGAACGTCCCGGTTGCATGACTCCGGCGATCCGCATGCCAAGACCCTTGGCCTTTAGCATCATGCCTGCATACTATGGTGTGCGATTGATTAATGAGTTAGTTCTACCTTGCTAGCAATAAAAGGCCATCACGTATTTAAGCATAAAAATCGCGAGGTTACATTAAAGGATTTAACGTGCGGATAATCTCACGACATCGGATCAAGATGAGGGGCTCGCTTACACAACTCGGAGTTTTTAACGTTGATCTGCCCATTCCCCATGGTTTTAGTACACTCTGCATATGCTTCAAGCATGAACTGTTGACCCATGACTGCACGTCTTATTTGGGGGGTTGGCATCTTTCTGATCTACCAAGTCAGACTCAGCCGTTATCGGCGGTTGCCTCTATATCGACCAGGATACAAACTAACAAGACGCAAAGGCGAAGGGTAGATTCAACGCATGTCGTGGCTAGTTACTACCTAACATCTTGAGCATACGTCGGCCAGGTCAATTGGCCATGGTTCAGGTTCCATGGGTGCTTTGAATGCTTGATAGGAAATAAGACGAATCTACCCACAAGCAAAGGTCTGTTTGGCTTTAGATTTACTATGCCAACTTGATGTCTATGAGAAGATGTCTATAATGTCTTAGAATTTAAATGTGCGTCTTGAAAACATGTCCCTTTAGGTATCTAATTTTAATATTCCTGCACCAAGCTTGTGTCATACCCATATCCCTCGAGCGATAATCTCTACATCACCACTCATCACTCTTAGCCACTGTATGACATCCAATACCTCCAATGAGCTCCCTAGCCTCTGTCTCAGTTTCCACGATCTTCAATTTCTTCCCCATCCGTTCAGTGTCCAACTCCAAAACAACCAAGGGATCGATGACAACCACAGTCCTGCCATCGAGAAGCAACCGGGTAATATCCGCGTGGATGATGCGTTGCGCTACTGCATTAAGGGAGAAAACATCGCGGAATGAAAAGATGACTGCGCAGGCATTGCGGCAGTTGCCAGCACTTGGGTCGTCTGGGTCCACGGGTCCAAGTTCGTGTGTGATAGCACGGGTGAGTCGCTCAGAGCCTGCGAAACGAACAACCCCCCGTAGACTAAAGATGATGACCTCCCGGTTGCAGTTTTTGTGGTGAGGATCGCTCTCGCCCGCGACAATAGTTGCCACGGATGTACGCACAGTTGCCTGAGCAATCTGACTGACATCCATCATATGAAGACCCATATCACGAGATAACTGTTCGCATATAGCCACACCTCGAACACTGTTTCCACGTTCCTCAAGCTTGGGAGAGAAAACAGCAATACCCATCTGGCCAGGCAAAGCCCCAATAATGCCGCCAGCTACACCGCTCTTGGCGGGTATACCGATTCTCGAAACCCAGTCTCCCGCAGCATCGTACATGCCACAGGTTGTCATGACAGATAGAATCTGACGGACACTGTTTTGAGGAATGATGTTTTCGCCACTGACGGGATGAATACCCGCGTTGCAAAGAGTCGCTGCCATCATAGCCAAGTCGCGTACATTGGCATTGATGGCACATTGACGGATGTATCCTTTGACAATCTGCTGCGTATCACCAGTAATGATGCCAGCCGCCTTGAGCATGTATCCGATTCCCATGTTTCGATCAGCACCTCTCAACTCAGCTTCGTAAACCTCCTCGCATACTTGCAGTTCTCGACCTGCCAACTTTGAGAGTGCTTTGAGGATGCGATCACCCCTTTGCTCCGCTGTCCAATCAGGACCTCCAACAAGAGAATGTGCGGCGATAGCTCCAGCGTTGATCATCGGGTTCATGGGCCGATTGGTTCCGCGTTCCAAAGACAGGCTGTTGAATGCATCACCCGAAGGCTCCACGCCGATCTTTTCCAGAACGCGTTCTAGTCCCGCATCCTCGATTGCCAGCGCGTAGACAAATGCTTTGGAGATGGACTGAATGGAAAACTCGATATCGTCGTCTCCAGCCGAGTATATTTGACCATCTACCATAGCAAGAGCCACGGCTATCTTGGATGTGTCGGCTTTGGCCAGTGTTTCGATGTAGCTGGCTGGTTTCCCAGCCTCGATGGGACGTGCATTTTCAAGCACCCGGTTGAGGTAGTCGGGAATAGGGGACTTCATTTCGAGTGACGATAGATAAATAGTATTTTCTTTGACGTAGAAGTAAGAGTTTTCAAATTCTGAGAATAGTGCGCGAGAAAGAATGTCGTAAGCCAAGGCAATTGACCAAGTTTACGTACAAAATTGCTCACCCAATGATAGTCAAGCCAGATGAGTGTAACCTTTTTGAAGACTAGTTTAGTGACCCACAACTCGGTTTCTGACGGCATCGTCGAGAGCAATAGGGTAGGTAATGTTGTCTTTTGTCTTAGCTCGGGTTGTACGTATGAGGAGGATAAAGGATTAAGAGTGAATATTAAGCCGGTAAATTGAAGATTCTGAGCATCAAAATGGCCAGCTAGGAGCAAGATTCTGTCAAAAAGGACGAGATAGTAGGTTTCAGTTTACTTGGTTGACTAAATCTATTCATGAGTGGCATTGAACGAACAGTTGCGTCCTGCACTGGTTGACGTCTCTCAGTCCCATATATTTGTCCAGAATGGTTCCAATTATTTTATGCTCCTCCCTTGGAACAAAACCGCTGCAAAGTAATTGCTTCCTTCAATCTAGCCTTTACAACATCTCGTTTCAACTCACCAACGCCGAGCTTAACCGATCGCGTATAAAATCATCTTATGAGAATATAGTAATTATCCTAGGAATAAAATATTTCTTAAGTATATTTGCGTGTCTTGCTTACCGGCTTGCGAAGATGAAGAAGATTTGACGCAGCTTTTCAGTCATTGCATTGATCTGACAAGAGCATTGTTTGCTCTCCAGTCTGTTTTGTCCCTGACGACAATTGTAAGCGTTTGTATAGAGTTGGTCTTCTCTCACGCTTTTTCTACACGCTCAGACTATAATTATTATAGTTCAATGTATCGAAATCTGAAAGTGTGCGCCAAGAAGACTCAAGCCGGCAGTGCCATGCATCGGCTGGATAAGGTGGCTCACGGACGAGTAACAGCTTTTCTGTGCCGCCGTAGTTCCCACCTTTCAGGCGCTAATCTCGCTTCCAGAATAAACATGTACCTCGGTTGTGGAGAATCAACCTTTACCTCTTTCGTAAATCTGGACCTCTGTGCTTTCGATGGTGCTCTGTGTTTCATAGCGACAGCGCAGAGATAGTACCACGAACCGACAGGTTGCACCGCATTCTTGTATACTGACTCATTCTTGACTGTTAAAATGATTAATATTTTCTCCAAGATAAGACTGCAGAAATGCTGCGTGCTTTGGTTGTGATCTTCACAATCATCCAAGTGGCCAAGCAGCCAAAACCCCTGTTAAGGGCTCAAAGGAGCAGCGCGCAGCAAAACAAGCTTTGATTAGAGTTTCGATCCCTGCTGAACGCCCCTGTCAAGTGTCTCACTGGAGCGAGATTATTGGTTGACCTGCGCCACCACCGCCAACACCAAACAGGTTTATTATGATCTCGACCCCTTCGATCTCTCCTTGAACTCTTTCCAACCTCTCTTCTTGGCTTCCCTTTAGTGTTCCTGCTTCTCTGCTCGAGGTGACTTTATCCAAGAAACACCACGTTTGTGCTGTCAACCACCATGGCGAGCAACATACTCCCAGGCTCTGGCAATGGCCACAACAGCTCGGGACACGATGAATCGACCCCGCTTCTACCACATATCTCGAGTCACATCGCACATGAAGGAGAAAGCGGAAGAAGCGGATTTCATCCACGTCACTTTCTAACTGTTCTCTGGCGAAGTTCGTGCACCGCATCAATGCTGGTTAACGTGCTCTGGCCTTTTGTCCCCATCGCAATCATCCTCCAATTCTTCCCTGGTTTGCACCTTTGGAAGTTTGCTACTGCATACATCGCCGTCATTCCGACTGCCAACTTGCTGGGTTTCGCTGGACAAGAGTTTGCACGAAAGATGCCCAAGGTAGCTGGCATTCTTATCGAAACTACATTTGGATCCATCATCGAGATTATTCTCTTCATTGTCTTGATTTCTAAGCATGAAGCCGACGCCTCCAAAGGGAATGGTGACGAGGGAAACCTCATTCCTATCATCCAAGCCGCAATTCTTGGCAGCATTCTGACCAACCTCCTGCTATGTCTTGGACTGTGTTTCTTTGTCGGTGGACTCAAACAAGCCAGCCAAAAGTTCCACGCCATTGTCTCAGAAGTTGGTACTGGACTTTTACTCGTCGCCGCTTTTGGTCTGCTCATTCCCAGCGCCTTTTACTCTGCTCTCAAAGCCGAGGTTGTACCCGACTTTCCAGGTTTCAACGTGTTGCACGAGAAGTTCACAGAGGGCAAATTGCAGGAAGATGTTCTTCGCATCAGCCAAGCTACTTCGGTTGCACTGATCGTTGCGTTTTTTCTGTACATTTGGTACCAGGCCAGCAGCCAGCACAGCATCTTTGACGAGGTCATCGAGATGGACGAACACCGGGATGCCGACCGGGAAGCGGACATGGAGAAGCCAAAGTTCACCATGACCGAGACCATTGTTGCTCTACTCATTGCTCTGGCCTTTGTGACTGCGCTTCTCATCTTCCTCGTCGAGAAGATCGAGCATGTCGTGGAAGCTGGCGTCCCCGACCAGTTTTTGGGCTTGATCCTTTTACCATTCGTTGAGAAGGCCGCTGAACATTTGACAGCTATTGATGAGGCATGGGGTAAGTCACACATTCCATGAGTTGTGGATTGCTTGTTGCTAACAATTGTGCTAGACGGAGTGATCAATGTCGCTCTATACCATTGTTTAGGCCCATCCATCCAGACTGCTCTCTTCAATGGTCCACTCGTCGTTCTTGTTGGATGGGCCATCGGAAAGCCCATGGACTTGAACTTTGAGATCTTCATGATCGTTCTGCTCGTTCTGTCTATTCTGGTAGTGGGCAACTTTCTCCGTGACGGTGAATCCAACTGGCTCGAAGGAGCATTGCTTGTGGTATGTTACGACTCCTGGTTCCTAGGCATTGAGCTTGAGATTGATGATATTAGGTTACTTACGCAATCATCGCTATCGCGTGTTGGTACTACCCCAACCCTGACGTGGCGACATCCAACGGTCTTGAAGGTTCAGAAATGGTCAATGTCACAATGAGCGTTGACACGCTCCGTCAACTGCAACAGCTGCTCAGTGCGAACTTGCCACAGTAGCCAAGTCTACAACAGGGCTGGTCTTGATTCGTGCTCACATCCAAGTTGAAAGTGAGCAGAGTTATTCCACTTGGCAGCTTTAGCTGTGTACGTACATATACATATACATGTTGGGTCTACCTCTGAAGACAACATCCTCCGAGCGGCACTATTGCGGCTCACTAGAATAGAAAATAAGCCCCTTCCGGATCTATCCTTAGTTCATTGCTCCTCAGTCATTGAAGTCACCAATTTCCTCCAGCGTATCAACAGGCTCTCGCATATCATGCCACGACCTCGGACAAAAGTCTGCACAGCATGTCAAAAACAAAGAATGGGCAACCTTGATTAAATTTGATATATATGTGCTGAACTGGCGAGCAGCATTGCTGCTTCACAAATGAAATATATCTTGTCGACGATGACTGGAAAAGCATACTGTGTGTTTTCAATGAGGTCCTTCAATACTGGAAGCCAAGTATTGACACATTCCTGCAGTAAACGCTCTCTAGTCTTGAAATCGGTCTCGCATACTTACCCCAATATAGTGTATGCATAGCCAAAGACCTTCGAGTGTTGCACGCGGCCAGGAATAGAATCTTGGCTGATAAATGCCAAGATTCACTCGGCCTTCTGAAGATTCTATCGGGGGCTCTAAATACTCTTGATAACCATAATCTGCCCAATGTAGAAGCGACTCAGTCTCCTATTCACGCAATATGTCACTCTACTGCTGATATGCTTGACATCCTAGTCAAATCCAGTGATTGCATGGAATCCTTGTCTTAACATCCCATCAAGTCGGTGTACTAAATCACTCGGATCGGGTTGTTACTCACACAGCAATGATCGCCTGTCTCTTCGCATCACGACATATCAAACCATTTACCAGTGCCAGTCGATCTCATCTCTGATGGCAGATTAGATCTGATAGACACAGAGTGGTTGACTAGAACCTTCCTAGACCAACGGATCATGATCTATATGGCCTCAATGAAAGATTCAAGGATTTGCACAGCGTCTACTCTGCTTCTTCTCTTCTTTGCACCGCGATCTATGCTGTATCGGCTCTGCACGAGCCTAGCAGAGGTATGCCGCGCCATCATCCAACACTGACGTTCGTCCTGCATGTCAAGCCGAGCTTCTCTTTACATTAGGCAGGGTAATTAAGCCTTTCGGCTCCGATGCAGACGTGGAAATACCTACCAACTTTCACAAACAACTGAAAGGATTCAACTATGACCTTGATGAGTGGATTGATTTTCTTCGCATAAGATATCTGATCAAATTGTCCTCATCTCCATCATGACCGGCGCAGATCTTCATTACCTCGGCCCGTCCAGCGGTCTGTTCTCACAAAATTCGGCTTGGCTGGGCTCAGAAAACGTATCCAGCCAGAGAAAACAACGTCGCACGACTGTGTAATCGAACATCTCTCTGTGTCTCCAGCTGTGCTTGCTCCACAGCCAAAAGAACTTCCTTCTGACCAAAAACACGCACGATGGTTGTCGCAAGCATACTCCGAAAACATACACCTCCAGTTCCCTTTCCTACACGAGTCAACCCATTGGAATTAGTCGACAATATTTATAATGCCGTTGAAGTCGGGTTGGTTCAGGAGTTTCAGAGGATCTACTATCCTCTCGCGCCGCGCAAAGGTTATGCTATCGGCTGAAGGACATTACGCCTCAGCCATGGAGCTAGTCAATAAAAGTCTTAAACATTCTTCATTTGATGCATTGCAGTGCTGTGTGTCCTACTTCTTCAAATGTATGCCCTCAACAATCCGTCATTTGGGCTGAGCCTCTGGTTACTACACCACCATGGCTTAGCCTTGATGATCGAGCTGGGGCTTCATCGGAGCCTGCCCAAGTCTTCTTTCACCAATCTGGAGAGAGAATTACGAACACGGGGCGTTTTGGTGTATCTACGCCATCGACCGGCTTTTAAGCACATTGATGGGGAGGCCCATGGGTATTGTCGATGAGCAGTGCGATCTCAGAGTAAGCCAACTACGACCTAGCTGCAATTATCACAAGCCAACATGTTCAGCTCCCGCTCGATGGGAATGACAGCCAGCTCGAGTCTGACCAGCTTGGGCTTCGAGGCAACAACGAGATGGCAAGCGCCATCCTAAAATAACCTCAGCCAAGCACTAGCTTTTAACTAATTAGATCTTTATATATGTCATATTATATAATAGAGTTTATTTATACCACTAGTAGTGCGCCTGGTGATATAATCTTGTTTGCACGGCCGATGGTGCATATAACTTCCCCCGAAATCGGAGTAGTTGACCTGACTCACCCAACAGGATTTTAGTAATCATTATTATTAGTGCTTGTTTTTCTGCAGATCAGCGCTCACACAACCATAGGAGAAAAGATAAGATAAGAGACGCTAGTTCAAGCTTCGATTGTACTTAAAGCACAGCCTTTGCTTGACTGATGGCTCACGGCAAAATCTGTACTCCGCGACTGATTCCGATCAGAGTGAGCTGGCCTCGGTAAAAATGACAAACAATCGGGTCCCTTTCGGTTAGTACGCCGGTATACCTCTGGCCGGAATGTACCAGTTGACTCTTCGTTCCAGTAACACTTGACGTGTTCACTGCCAAAGGGTGAGTCTTTATCCCGTCGTCTTGAAGTCCAGGCCAACAACGGTTTCTAGATTTGAAGGCAATCCACTGGCCGTGGTTGAAACTACGCACAATGAGGTCTCTTCTCAGAAAATGCAGACAATAGCAAGAGAATTCAACTTCTCTGAAACGGTCTTTTTGGATCGACGAGACGTTTCGCACCCTCGGATCCGTATCTTTACGCCCGTCAACGAAATGGCCCTTGCAGGACACCCGCTTATTGGCACTGGTCACGTTCTTTTTCGGCGACTGCTGCCCAACGCAGGCGATCCGACGACTACGGTGCAGAAGAAAATGTCTGTCGAGACAAAAGCCGGCATGGTTGCTATCGAATACAACTCGGACACGATGAGTGTGGCTGCGGATATCCCACACAATGTTCACATTCATTCCCACCACACTCCAAAGGATCGCATTCTCCACACTCAGCCCGCACTGCTGGCCGATGAAGCAAGTGCGGGCATGAAACAAGAATTCCCGACTGTTTCTATCGTGTGCGGCGTCACTTATGTGCTGGTCGACCTCACAGACCTTTCGGATTTATTCGCCGCAGTGTCAGCAGGAAACAGTCCTATTATCGACCTTGACGATGGATGGGGCCCATCCTTCGCCGGTACAATGTTTTATAAGCTATTGGCGGTGGAGAATGACAAGAACACAGTGGTCCACAACCTCCAGGTGCGAATGGTAGCGATCGGCCTGGAGGACCCTGCGTGTGGGAGTGGATGTTGCTCGCTGGCTGCTTACCTTGCCCTCCAAGATGGGAAACAAGGCGGCAAGTACAGATTTGACTTCAACCAAGGCTCCGAGATGGGAAGGAATAGCAACTTGAGAGTAGATATCCTGTTAAATAACGAGGGTAATGAGGTTGCTACTGTACAGCTTTCAGGCCAAGGAGCGCCTGTAGCAGAAGGTACCATTATCTTGCCATAGATGGTTTCTACTGTGTCTATACAGCTACGCTGCATCATACTACATAACTTTGATCAAGGATTGCAACACTCGCTATAGATGTCGAAGCTATCCAGCCGGTGAATGACGCCATACTATTAAACCTAGTTACACCAACAGGTTTGTTCTCATGTTCGTTCGGAGTGAATGAGTCATTTTTCCATGCCAAGAGGTACCGTAGAATGTGGCGAAATGCATCACCATTAGCATCATGCTAACCGCGGCTGGGTTGGGGCTCCGTCTCCTCCAGCAAATTACGCAAGCAGGAGAAATGACAGCCGGAGTTAACCGAACGCCTCCCAACAGCATTAACCAGTCATGGTCGCAGAAAGAGCCTCGAGCCTCGCATTAGTCTCAAGCTAACTGTGATGTACTTCATGAGAACCTACGGTACGGTACTCAAGGTGGTAAAAGCTACGGCATTCCAGAACAAAAGGAGATACTGACCTACCGGGCATGGCAGTAATAGCCTATTAAAGAGGTATAATGGGGAGGGCAATACAAATTGTAAAGGATGACAAGGAAGATAAGGTAAGAGATTAAGTTCGAGAGATATTCTTTTATAAAGAGGGGGTATATGTATATTAGTCCTGATACACTTGAGATTCAGATAAATAAGTTACTGAGTTCCCATATTTTACTAAGCAACTACACCTTAACCCAGATTGCGCCACCTATCTTTCTCCTCTTCACCTCCCTTGAAACAGTCAAGAAACCTGTGCCGACAGTCAGACAGGCCCCGGCAAATACCTGTGCACCAATGTATCTACCCTGCATAGAAGATATCAACGTGCCTGCAATAGGGCTGCCGGTTAGTACTGCGAAACTGACAATCGTGAAGATCATGCCAATCCTGGTGCCCTGCTTACTTGGATCGTCGGTCAAAGACGCCAGCGCTGATGGAAACATGGACTGAATGCCTCCAAGAGCAGGACCGCTGACAGCAACCCAAACATAAAGACCAGGTTGGGAGTCAATAGCAATCCAGCAGAAGAGGAGCAAAGCCCCTAGCCCAGCTGTTGGGACAAAAACCGTCGAGGCACCGATTCGATCGGCAAAGTAATTTGGCACAAGACGACCAAGAATACCAACTCCGCTCATGATCATAAGGAGGTTAAGTGATTCGGTGTAAGACATGCCATGGATGTCGCGAGCATACGTGGCAGCAAAAAAGAAGGCAAAGTACACTCCCCAGAAGCACTGGACGCACGCGTTAGCACTCTGCACAGGTGGATAGGAAGGATGGAAGAAAGGGCAGAGAAGAAAAAGGAGAGAAATAAGAGAGGTCCAAACCATACCATAAATGTGCCAATAGCATAGAATGTATACTCTAATTCTTTGAATGCCGCCCATTCGACCATGCGCCCTGCTTTCCGTGGCGGGAGTCGCGGCTTCAATGACACCAGCGAGACAATAAGACAGGCCGCCTGGATGAACCCGATCACCCGCATCGTCCAGCCGTACCCTATCTGTGGAAGTAGCTCCCGCACGAGGCTAGGGAAAATTACACCTCCAGTTGCACTTCCGCAAGCCGTCAATCCAATAGCCATTGATCGGTGCTTGTAGAAATACGTTGACACTATGGCGATGGTTGGACAGAAGAGGCAGCCGTTGCCCAAACCGACGCATACACCCTGAGCAAGAAAGATTTGCCAATACTGGGTACATATAGAGGTGATAAGAGTGCCTAGGACGATTAAAACCGAACCAATGATGGCAATTGGGCGGAAGAAGCCGGCGTCGGTAAGGCGGCCAGTAAAGGTCCCAATGAAGAAGAGGAAGAAGATCTCAACGGAGCCGATCCACGCAATATCCGACGGTGGTCGTTGTAATGCTTCAACGTAATAACTTTGGAATACTCCGAACGAGTTTATCACGCCCCTAGATGTGTTAGTACTCGGGCCAACAGCCTCAGAGCTGGTAAAATACTTGACATACCACGTGTTCATCACAACCAAATGCGTACCGAGCACTATCGACTTGGTCAGCGAGCATATCCAGCAGCAAAGATTCACCCGAGGCCGGTCTTACCACACATCCAAGCCCTGAAGCCTCCATCCGGTGCGGGCCCTGGAGCTACGGTCGATCTCGAGGTGATGCGTCTCAGCACGCGGCTCGAGACGTTCGGCCCATCATCATCTGAAGGTGCAGTGATGTCGCCCAAGATGCCGCTTCGTTGAGATATTTGATCCTTGGACAATACCCGCGTCTCTGAACCGGTTTCTTGTTGGGCGTATTGCTCACTGTCGAGCGCAAGTTTGGCGTTGGCGTCGATCCCCTGAGATGGCGCGCCTGGTGGCTTGCCGGGTAATAGATCGGACATATTGGTCTCGCGGTACGTTCTGTTTGTTTTCGATTCGCAGAAGAGGCCAAATCTATCGCATACGTTGTTCAATTCTTAAGTTTGAGGGATGTAAATGACGGTATCAAGGAACACACAATAGACCTTTAACAGGAGCGAATTGCAAGCCAAAACGTAAAACCAATCAAGGCAGGCCCTCATACCTTATTTGAGAGCAATAGCACTATCAAGTAGTAAAACCAATCAGAACGAGCAAGGGCGGTAGAAGAGATTTCTCATCTTGTCAAGTTAACCCTTCGTCCAAGTTCTCCACTATAAGTCAACCCTTTGCCTTGTCACCCTAAGGCCCTACTCAAGTAGCGGCTGGGCCACGATGGAGGGCGGAAAGAATTTCCCCTTATGACAGAGCGAAACCGGAATTAGTAATCTGATCTATTGCGGGTCCCCACGCCTCTTCTAGCCTGACCCTCTCAGGGTTAACCTAGCTGTAGGATTAACACACACCTCTTTTACCCTTTCCATATGATCCACAGCCAGAAATTCACATCTGCATCTCAGTTGCTTTAGATATAAGGCTACTTGTACTGATAAATTATAATAATATCATGGCTTGGCCTCTATATTAAGACGCTGCTCTCTGCGTAGTCCTCTATATTATACATATCATTTTGAAAACGCTATCTTTTAGTAAAGAAGTTATATAGATATGGTAGAGATTGATCAGCTTCCCCCGATCGGAAGAAGACCCAAGCTGGGTTCCCAACAGACTCAGTCGGACACAATCTAGACGATGGGCACGTGAATAAGGCGTCTGCCTTTGAAGCCGGTCGAACAACCACATCATATGAACCAAAGATTATCACTGGACAGGAGTAGGTATCGGGTCTTTTCTTTCTCGTTTACATAAGTTAGAAAAGATGCGCGATAAACTTGTGTTCAAAGAAGGACGCATAGCAACAGTGGTGACGCTACTGCAGCATTTCCCTCAAGTCGTCCCTGCTCTGCAACTCATCTAGTAAGCCAGCGAAGTCTCCGAGCCCCTTGTTGCTCATCTCCTGGATGTAAGGAAGCTGCTGCTTCAACCATCCACCCTCTTGACCAGCCTCTGGAATTTCCATTCCCCCTTCGCGAATGGTCACCATTGGTACGAACGTAACCATCAGCAGTCTTTTTGCTTCTTCGGCATGTGACAATCCTTCCTTCTCAGCCGTGAGTGCTTTATACCAGGCGGCTTCGATTCTGGCCGCAAGAGAGTCGAAATCTGCCTTGGTCCGGGCGGGAGACGTGCGGACAACTCCGATGATACGATTCGAGTTGAAGGTCCTCGGCTTGCCGGCCATGAAGTACGTGCGATCGCTTACATCATGCGAGATAAATTGTACGTGCACGAAAAACGACGGGGTCGTAAATGCAGCACAATGGAGGTTGGTGATAGAATGAGCGATAGACTGCCGCTGTTCGTCGGTCAAAGCGTATGAATGATGGATTTCGTAGAAAGGCATGGTTGAGACACAGGAGAAGAGAACCCGGAAATGTGATCTGAGCCTAGAAGATTTGACACGCACGCAGAGGTCAGGCAGACTCGGTTGGATGGTCGCTGTAAGTAGTACTTCGCCGGAACTCAGATACATTGGCCAAGGAACGTGGGGTCTTGACGTTTGCCGAAGGGGAGGGAGCCGGAGTCCTCCGAATCGTTCGGCCAAGAGGAAGCTCGCTTTCAATCGGGGTAGACCTTCCTCACGCGCCCAGCAAGACGTGGAGCCGTAAGGTGTGGGGTCCTCAGCGTGCCAGGTGTGCCTGAAGTTGTCATATCAACGGAAGTCTTACGTGGAGTAGCCGAGTCGAGTCTTCTTAGCCTGCCTCTGTTGTATAAACATGGAGAGTAGAAACTGCTGAATATAAATACGTTAACCACCTTCAAACATTCCAGACTCAGAATTAACTTCCATGTTACCGTTAAGTGCTAACAAAAGAACCGTTTGCCCTAAAGTTTCGACGAGTCCTCTTTCTGTCTCTATTACTTCACTATTGTCCACCATCTTCCTTGACTATCAAACTCGAGAAACCAGTCACTGGTCCTTATGAGCAGGCCATTGGCTTGTGAGCTTTACCCCCGATCTTTTGCTTGACCATGTCCATCTCATTTCCGTGGCTCACGGACTTGCATGTTCCAGGTTTATCAACGGACAGTGGGCGGAGAGAGTCGATAAGAACAAGCTTGAGGTAGTGAACCCCTCTACCGAGGAGGTCATCACTTCAGTCTTCGAGGGCAGTGGAAATGACGTCGATCTCGCCGTTTCCGCAGCCCGAAAGGCCTTTAACGCTGCCTAGAAATATTCAACGCCTGAGCACCGGGGCCGTCTTCAATATAAGCCTAAAGACATCGCCGAAAAGAATAAAGAGCTTCTTACTGCTATCAAGTCTCTTAGTAATAGCAAATCGATTAACAATACTCGGGGGATATTAATGCCGTCATCGGCTATCTGCGATATTACTCCGGTTAGGCTGACAAGATCGAGGGTAAAACAATTAAATATCCACCCTGATATATTTCACTATACACGGTCTGAGCCCGGAAGTTGCTCCCCTTACACGATTGCCATGGCAATTAATGGCTTCGTCTCTAAAGCCTTAATTACCGTATAGTTTGCTTAAATTCGACACGGCTAGCTTGAAGCTACTGCAAGCCTCACACCAACTTCGTGATAATCACTTCTCTATAGAGGCCGGATCCGCTGAGGCGCTGGATGACAAAGCTATATCTTCTCTTGTTATTTGCCCTTGCTGGAAGCTCACCTGACCCAGGCCTCATTGGCGTTGCGCTAGTCGTGTCGAATTTGAGCAGTCTCTACGGTATTACTTTTTAACAGACTGTCTTGGAAACGGGACGTGCCTTTCTCCTATCCTCACAGTAATTGACGTTGTTAGATAGGCGGATCTTGATTATCCGAACGATAGCAATATCCACGACTTGTACACAGAATAGTAGGTAAGCTTGTTATTCAGCGGTTGATATATACAATAGATCAGGATAACCAGTTCACTTCTTCTCAATCATCAAAACCTGGCTATCATAATCACCCTCGAACCGCAGTTGAATACCAAGATTCATCAGAGTCGAACCAGAAACAGTCTGGTTCTTATCGACAACGTACTTGGCACTTGAGTCCAACCCTTGAAGACGGAACCAAGGCCAGGAGTTGTTGATAGTCGCTCGTGTTTGGAAAGCGAACAAGACAACCTTTTTGCCGTCCTCAGAAATGAATTGCGCAGCTGGATATGAAGTCTCCTCAGGCAGAGCCAGTCGATAGAAATCTCCAGTAACCACAATCGGGTTGATCTTCTCGGAAAGCGCAATAAGGCCAGGGATTTGATCCTTCTCCTCGGGTTCAAGATCACTGGGGTCAAGTTCGACGCCAAAAGATCCGCCCATCATAGCAACATGAGCTCGGAACTTGACAGAGGTTATTCGCTGGGTGTTGCCATTGGGGACATGTGATAGATGAGCTCCCATGGCAGATGGGGGATAAGCAAGTGAAGTACCGAACTGGATCTTGATGCGCTCGACTGCATCTGTGTCGTCAGATGTCCAAATCTGAGGGAACCACTGAAGAACACCAGGATCAAATCGGCCACCACCTGAAGCACATCCCTCCCACAGAACGTCAGGGAACCGACTAGTCAAAGTCTCAAAGACGTGGTAGAGACCCAACATGTATCGGTAGTTGAGAGTTGGATCCGGGGTCTCATGAATACCGCGGTTGTTATCCCACTTGACGTAAGAGATTGGTGACTCTCTCAAAATCTTGGAGACGAAATCGATGACGAACTCTTGAACTTCTGGCAAGGCAAGGTTGAGAACCAGTTGCTGGCGGATCTCAGTACGAGGGTAAGAGCCTGAGTGGAGTGCCCAGTCCGGATGTTTGTGGTACAAATCCGACTCGGCATTTACCATTTCAGGCTCAAACCAAATACCAAACTGAAGCTTTTCCGAAGAGTTGGCAACCTTGAGCCGAGTGACGTCCTCAACGAGGGGTTTTAATCCCTCAGGGAACCGTTCCTTGTTAGGTTGCCAGTCGCCAAGACCTGCCGTATCCGCGATTCGAGGATACTTGTTGCCAAACCAACCATCATCCATAACAAACAACTTGATGCCAAGTTCCGCAGATTGCTTCGCGATTTTGTAGATGGACGTTTCGTTGATCTCAAAAGATAGACCTTCCCAGCTGTTGAGAAGCGCAGGACGGGTTTCTTCAGCGAATTTGCTCTTCATCAAGTGCTTCTTGTAAAGGCGGTGGAACTGTCTGGACATGCCACCTACACCCTTACTCGAGAAGACCGAGACAACTTCGGGAGTTGTGAAAGTCTGACCGGGCTTGAGTGGCCATGAAAAGTCCAATGGGTTGAGTCCAAGAATTGCTCGAGTGATGCTCTGAGATCCCTTCTCAACTTCCACAGAGAATGATCCAGTGTACACCAGAGAGAAGCCCCAAGCCTCTCCTTGCGTCTCAGTAGTCGTGGATGAAACGAGAGCGAGGAACGGGTTATGAAGGTGAGAGGAGTAACCGGTAGAGCTCTGGAATCTACAGTCGATTGTCAGCATATTGTTATTGCGGCCGGGAAGAGAATACACACCCTTGAGTTCCATAGTCCACCTTTCGTCGCACACGCATACCCTCACGGGCCCAATCGCCCCGGAGCTCGAGTAGGTCGAGGTTCTCCTGCTGCAGATCGACACTCCAACTGGCGATCTTCTTCAAGTTGATGGTTCCGTTACCTTGGTTGGTAATATTCACACTTCGTACGATAGCATCGTATTTCGGGAAGATTGAATACGTCAAGTCAGCCGCAACAGAGCTATAATTGTCGTACAGGTGAACAACGAGAGTGGAGACGTCGCCGGCATCTCCAAAGGTGGAGGGAAGACCTGGTAACCCGGGTTTGCCCTCTACGACGTCGTGAGACTTGTACCGAAAGTCGCTGACAGTGGAACCTCGAGACTGTTGAATCTGGAAAGCTGGCACTCGAAAGTCTCCTCTGCCCAGGTCGGGGAACTCTCGCCGGACTCGCCCGAGCATTCCGACCCAGCCCTGAACGGGACCAATTTCCGCGGTGATGCCATCCTCGGCCACAGGGCCACCGTAATGATCATTGATCAGATCCCCAGTGGTGTTGTCGACGTGAAAGCGGTATGAGACATTGTCTCCATTGAGGGCAAACGATGTCCCATCAACACGAATTGCTGTTATAGATCAGTTTTGCACCCAATTTACGGATCCTTCGGAGTACCTACGCTTTGAACTCTGTGCAGAAGCGGAGAAGACCTGGCCCAGCACCACTACGGCAGCCGTAGCGATGCGCTTAGATGTGATGAGGACCATCTTGTGTCTTGGAGATGATTGCAATGGAATTGAAGACAATGAGAGTACGGTCAGAAGTGATAGACACTTCTTATACGAATTTTAATCCTCATGAAGCAGAATAACCACGAGGATCAGAAAATGTCATCTCGGAGGTTTAAACACTAAACAGGAACTGTAATTACCCCATACGTCGTGGTCTTCTGATCATCCCACCTTAACGGCGTGTCGGACCGACCTAATATGGGGAAAACTGGGAACGTGCGGGGGAGAGAACAACTTGACCATGCGATTTAGGCTCATTTTAATGGAGATCGGCATCGTTCGTTGTGGAGGATCAGCCGAAATTCTCCAGAGTCGGCCACTCGCTCGGTCATTTAAATCGTCGTTATGACGCTGACTTCAGGCGCGCAAATGAGCGGCCAGAGAAGGCGCAGTAAGAAGTTCGTGAGAATACGACGAGGATTGATGTCCACGATACTATTGAGTGACTCTAACGCCATTGAAAGTCAGGATTCTGTAAAGAAGTGCTGGTGCTGCGTAGTCAAAAACAATTCGAGATAACTCGATGGACGCTTTCATGGAGGTGTTCGCGGACTAACGTTTTACCCCGCTCCACTCATTCCATTATGTCATTGAAGCCCAGAAACCCGGATGAGGAGAAATAGCAACACTCCATGCACGAGAACTTTCGACTGGCTTAATCCCCAGACAAATCTCTATCCACAATATTAAAAACCTGGCATGGATCTCTACAACACGCTTCTACCCTTGCAGGACTCCTCACAACAGTGGGATATTCGAATAGAGGGCGGAGTGGTAGTCTCCATGACACCATCTAGTACCACATCAACATCTCGACTACCAAGCATACTGCTTCCCTCTCTTTGCCATCCACATATCCATCTTGACAAACCATATCTGTTGACTTGCAACCACTCAACATCCTCAAACCACCCTGACTACTCGGACTTAGCTCCGCAATCGGGCAGCTTCAACGAAGCCCTGACCAATACATCTGAAGCAAAGAAACGGTATACAGGAGATGACTTGTACTTACGTGGATCCCAACTCCTCGCTTCGAGTTACAACCAGGGTGTCACTTGTCTAAGGGGCTTTGTCGAGCTTGATCATGTTACTGGACTTCAACCCCTGCAAACAGCTATCCGATTGAAGGAGGACTTTGCGGATTTTGTGGACATTCAAATTTGTGCCTTTGCACAAGATCCCATATTCTCGACCCAACATGGCGAGGAGAATCGGTCTACCCTTGTAAGAGCTCTGAAGGATTTCGGGTCATCGATTGACGTTATTGGGACTACGCCTTATGTGGAATCAGACGACGAAGCGTCAAGACGGAATATCCAATGGGCGGTTCAAACAGCACTGGAGTATAAGAAGCATCTTGACTTCCATATAGAGTTCAACTTGCAAGGAGGTAATGTTATGGACCTTTTCAACTACCTTATTGACGTGCTCATCGACAAGTCTTGGCCTACGCATCCTGGGGCCCCTTCGGTCGTTCTCGGACACGCTACCAGACTTACTCAAGCCTCTCACTCTGATATATCCTTGTTCGCCGAGAGGCTGAGAAAGAACAACTTGCCGCTTCATTTTGTCGGGCTCCCAACGAGCGATCTCTTCATGATGGGTAGACCAGCATCTGATAAAGTCTCAGAGCAAGAAACTCCACTCAATCGTCCATGCGGCACTCTCAACGTGCCAAAAATGATTCAAGACTACGGCCTCAATGCTTGCTTGTCAGTGAACAACGTTGGCAATGCATTCACGCCGTATGGTGATGGAGATCCCCTCGGCATTGCGAGTTGGGGCGTTGGGCTGTTTCACGCTGGGAAAGTAGACGACGCTAAGTTGCTATATGGAGCTGTCAGTACTCGAGCTATGGAAGCTATCGTGCCAGCGACAGGGAGTCTCGTCGAAAGGTATACAGTGGGTGAAGGCAGGCCATGGTTTCCAATGCTTTTGATAAGAAATGAAGAGTACGTGGAGATTGCCTCAGCAGGAAGAAAGACGTTGAGAGTACCAGCTCGGCAAAGGCTAGCCATTCAAGATGTCGTGTGGGACCCGCCAGAGACAAGACTTAGAAGTGTTATAAGATAGTTGTGATGGACAAAGGTTGCCAACTGATTGGATATGAGAGTTGCCGAATTTCATTATCACACACATGAAGCATATCCAAACTGGAAATCAATGCATTTAGCGTATTAATTTATCTTCATTTGCTTAGAGAAAAAGAGTGGATGGACTATTTAAGATGTGGCATGAAGTGGTATAACGAGAAAGTCTGGAGAACAAATAACGGTTCGTTTGGTATGTGCGAGGCTTCAAGTTTTATCTAAGTATCCTTCCACTTACAACAATAGTGCCCAACAATAAAGTAAAGAGGCTTTTGTAAACTTCTTATTCCAAAAGACTACAGCTTGCTGATGCTAGTGGCTAAAGACTTACGAGACTTATGAACAAATCCATTCTTACGATACTGGTAGTGTAATAAGTAGGAATAAATCAAGATATCATGTTGTAAACTTCGGCTACTGGCAATGAGGTCGACACCCCGAACGTACTTGATCAATGGTGAGACTTTTATTATGTACCTATACTTTTCCATCGCTCCAAATTCAAGCTCTACATAAAGGTCCATCTGGCCGCTCGACCCATTCATCAGATCCAACGCAAGTCGGACAATAAAATACATGGAACGGATCATACTTCCGCTTCGTCTTGACATGATCGTCGTATAGACTGCCATAGAATGACGACTTGAAGTCAGGGTCGTTGCGATCACCCTCATTCATATAACCACCCGTGCTTGGAGCCAGTTTCTTAGCCGCGGCGCCCTTGATAAAGGTTACATTGTCGGCGGCTGCTTTGCGTTCAGCGAGGGTTGCGTTGCGCGAAATACTCGTGCTAGATATAAGGACATAGTGTGACTTTCTCCATGCCGGATGCAGACCACTGGTTTTTTCCGAAGCATCTTTAAACACTTGACCTCCAGAAGAAAGAAGAATGACGTTCGTGCCAAATTCATCAGGCTTACCGCTTATGACTTCGACAGCATCTCGCACATTGTCAAAACTCTCCACGCTCTCTCGATCAATCAACCTTGATGTCAAGACTGATGTATCACCGGTGGCATCGTATAAGCCTGACTCGGCGTGATAGAATGACCAGTAGTCAGAGTATGTAGTCCAACTTTCGTTCATGAAGAGCTTGCCCTCGAACTTGGCCAGGGCTTTGCGTACTGGAGCCCAACCGGCTTCAGCCTCTTCACGATCCATTCCGATTGTCCAAAATCCGTGGGAGTAGCCTGAAGTAGCATTGCCAACGAAGACAGTGGGGAAGTTGCGGAACCAATAGCCGTATCCGGCAAAGCCAGCATCGTTGAGATCGGGAAGCATCTGTAGGAAAAGCGATACAGCGTCCAGAAGATCTGTGTTGTTCTTTGTCTTCTTCAATGGCGCCATTTGGAAGTGGTGGGCTGTGACGGTCTTCACGTTGGGATGAGCCTTAATGGTACTGCTCAGGGTAATTCCATAGCCAGGCCCACCGCCTCGCATTGATCGAAAGAGGTCAGTGTTTTCGCAATGATTGACGATAACAATACGACCATCAGCAAGCATCACCTCGGCCTCGAGGATTTGATCCGCTCCAAGACCGTAGTTCCTCGTAGCGGGTCCATGGCCACCTCCCGATGCATAACCACCGATAGCACCAGGCGTGATGGAACCACCACCGACTGCGATGACATCGTTGGCTTCGGCTACCTTGTACACATCGCGCCATTGATAATTGCCATCAATCTTAATAGCACTGCCCTCCCAACCTGACTTGGTACATTGATTCTCAGATGTATAATTCTTCTGAAAGTCAATGCTGTTCTTGAACTGATGTAGCCACAACTCGAGGCCGCCAAAACCGTCAGAGCGGCCAAGAAGATCATGACCTGTACCAGTGACGACAAGACGAAGGTTGCGCAAGCGAGCATACTCAATCGTAGCCCAGATCTGCGGGCGAGTGGTGGCGTTGACGGCGTATACAGGAAGAGAACCGAGACTGCAAGTAGTGGGCTTTTGGCCAGAGGCGTAATCCACTGGAGCACAAGTGATATTGTATGGATACGGTCTTCCAATCGGGTTTGAGGATTGGAAGTCTTGATCCGACCACATTTTGTTCACATACGCGCATTGCTTCAAGTCCTCAGCATGGCCAGGGTAACATGACTCGGCAATTGGCTCGGTCTTGATGAGGTGGCCTCCAACCAGGTCGTTGAACGCCTTCCATTCCAGGCTGGAGGGCCAGCAGCTTTGGCCGGGAACCTTTTTCCGTATCAGTTTCAAGTCTTCCAAAGTGAGTGGGCAAGATTTTCTCAGTACATACACATTTGCACTGGGGGAGGCTGTCGAGTTCGGACGAATTGGTTGCTTCTGAGCCCCTAGTTCCCACAGTAAAGGTGGCAAGCAAAGCAAAAACTGTCCTGAGATACATTCTCACCAAGGTGTTCCTGGTTAGCTGGGGAAACAAAAGGAAATCTTAGTTTGAGATTAAGAAGCTAAATGCACTCAAGTGGCTCTGGATTTCTTTTTAATCTATGCATAACATTTTGCGCCGTTTCGCTGACGTGGGGATTTCCAATGTTACCCTGTTGGTTGATGGAATCGAGAGATCTCATGCGGTAATTGACTCGTGATCGTGGTTATCCTAGTGGTCTCATCGGATTTGTTTGCTGAATAGAACTTCCATGCTGCAGCCACTAGATAGCATGAGGTAGGTAGCAGATCATCTCAAGATTAAGGACTGATGACGGTAAGATGGGTGTGGCCGACATGTAACGGCGATGCAGGAACCAGGAACCCCTGGTCTATACCCATGCGTCACTGGTCGAAGACCCATGCTTAATGTAACCTTTTGTTGGCCACAAGTGAGAAGAGGCGCAAACTGAGGAATGTTTGTACTAAATTTGAGTTATCGTTTTCAAGGAACGCGCAAACGCAGATTAAATACCGGATTTGGGCTACAATCAGACCAGATGCCCGAGGCAACTCGGCACACCAGCATTGTTTGGCAAAATTTTGCCTCCTATGCACTGCAAGATTCGGGTAAAGATTCGGGTATCTCATTTGTCCTGGGCATTGATGATCAGTTCTAGACTTGAGGTGCCGTGGTAAAAGAATTATTTGCAGACTCGTGTTAAGTAAGCCCGACGAGCAACCTTTCGCCCGGATTCAGATTATGCTTGTGTCCCTCCAAGTGTCTGTATCTTGCGGAAACACACCTTCTGCTGTAGCCGTTAGGGTCTGAAACATGTCTTCACTTCGTTGTCGATGCCAAGTCTCTACCCGCACGGGATTGACAGTCATTAACGGAAATCTAAAGCGGAACTATCTTCAAGAAAAAAGTGGTTGAAGTTTCCACAATCTCCACCAGGTGCTGCAGGATAGGCTCTTATGGTTTCATTGAGGCAAAAGAGGATCCCACAAATTCGACATGTAAATTTCTTGCAGATATTGCCACCCCAGACGATGCCATAAGGTCAAGATGTGCACGACTTGGCCATACCGGGGTTAGCAATCGCATGAGCTGCAAAGCTGCGACTCCTCAATCCTTCGGCAACCAACGGATTGAGTCACTTAAAAAGCAATTACCAAGGCAACGTTTACTTTTCTCTTTTCTCGTTTGTTTGCTCTCTCAATAATTTATTCATTGAATTATTTGCTCACTCACTTGTTTGCTATCTCATTTGTTTGTTTATTGAATTGTTTGCTCAATGAATTATTTGTTTATTGAATTGTTTGCTTATTGAGTTATTTACTTATCGAATTGTTTGTTCACTCACTTGTTTGTTCCCTCATTTGTTTGCTCAAGCAAGGATCTCATGATGGCCCACACTTCGCCTTGCAAACATTTCTACATCCAATCCAATTCTAATCCAGAGAATTGAGAACTGACTAATGTGAGTTTCACATATTGAACCCTGAAGACTTGTCAAGCACAATAAGCAAACACGGATGGATACTGCCAACTCACACTGAAGATGTTACCCCTCTGCCACTGCAGACCCTACTACAGCCAGTATTTTCCGCAGCGACAAGTCCCCAGTTCCTTTAGTTATCCAATTAGCTTGAATCTCGAGGAATTCTTTACCTGATGCCGCAGGATGATCCCTCTCATTCATCATTAAAGAAGGATAGGGGGTTATCGCCATGCGATAGAGATTTACTAGAGGACGTCAATAGGCGTTCTGTGGCTACCACCCGACGGTAATTGCCGTGCTATTCATGTTGCTCCCCTCTTCTCCCCTGCAATACCTACAGCTATCAGAACTCGACATGTAGTTGATATTAATTGAGGATATCCAGGCCCCGTTTTAGTATTACTTGTCATATCCAATCCATCGTAGAAATTTATCGACTCCTTCTATATCAATAGCTCTGCCATGCCCCAAACGGTAAGCGTCCTACTGTAGTACTGTCAGTATGTCTACTCTTCAGCAACCAGACCCTGATGCTCCCCTCACTGGAGCCTCCCGCTCTGTCGACCGCCATGGCTTGGTCATCATCATATGGGTATGTTTCACAGTGGCTACACTCTTTGTGTCACTGCGACTTTTTGTTCGCTGGCGCCAGAACCGCAGGTTTCTAGCCGACGACTACTGGATAACCTGGGCATGGCTGTGTACTTTGACGATGGCGATCCTACAAACTCAGCAAATGGAGTCCCTCTGGTACATGACCTACATTATTGCCGGTCGCATCGCCATCGATCCCAAGGAAGTGGTAGCGCAGCGTAAGGAATTAGTTCGATGGCAATTTCCAATCATCAAGATGTTTTGGATTGTCTTGTGGTCGGTCAAAGCCAGCTTCATGTCACTCTTTTACAGACTTGTTCGACCTTTCACCATCATCCTTCGATGCTGGTACTGCGTGGCAGTGTTTACGGCCTTGGCTCTCATTGTGTGTATTATTTGTAGCACACTCACTTGCAACCCCCCTTCCAGCTATTTTTACGGTAAGTCTGCCCATCACGCCCAATTCCATGCCCAAATGTTACCCGATCCCGATAATTCAATTCCTTTTGTCGCGGATTATGTCGCTGACATTGTTTAATGCCAGGTAGCTGTGACTCTCCCCATGAATTATGGATGCAGTCGTTCAACGTCATCTACTCCACGACCGTCGATATCACCACAGATCTTATGATCATGGCGCTCCCGATTGCCGTTCTGCCTTCGCTGCAGCTCGATAAGAAGAAGAAGATTGGACTCGGTATCGCATTCTCCTTGGGTATCATCATCATCTGCGTAGCCATCGTACGCATGTCCCAAGTCATCGTCGGCAACAAAGTCGATCTCGTTGGACTCGCCATTTGGGGTGCCGTCGAAACTGCTACAGCTCTCATTGTAGGATCAATGCCGGCCTTGAAAAGTTTACTCACGCGCGGTGTCAAGAAATACGCCTCATCGAGAAGTGGAAGAACGGATCCCACCGCATATGATAGCCGCAGTTCGCAGCGTCGAAGAGGACATGGGTCAGCAATGACTCCGCGAGCCATAGTGATTTCTGACTGCATTCCGTTGGACGACATACATCATAGTGGCCAAGTGGATGGAGGTATCTATGTGCAAACGACATTTGAAACGGCAACTGAGAGGGACGATTATTCTTCACGGGGCGATGACGACGAGGCGGCTATTGTGAAGGGAACTATCAAATAGGAACTATAATGATATACGGATTGAATGAAGAGGTATCTTAATACAGCGATAGCCCCCAAGATAATCAGTGCTCATCTTGACTCTCGGCCCCGAACCCTTATGGAACACTAAGACAAGTTATCCCCGGGGTTCAAAATCCGCCAATCAGGAAATACCCAACCTTCCTCCGTGTCTGAAAGGGGCCCGATATGTGGTTGAAGAAGGTCATAGAGTACTTTATACCCTTCACCACCTAGATGTAGCCCGTCCGGAATAAGGGTCTCAAGAGCTCCCGCTCTACCGCCTGGGTGTCCCAAAGGAGGTTCATTCGAATTGAAGTCAAGAGTTGCTGCATTTGCAGCATCGGTTATCGCCTTGAACAAATCGATAAGTATCACCTCTGGAACTGCTTGTGCTACCTTTCGAACTGCTTCGGAATACTTTTGGGCGACTGCAGCTTCCCTGATCGCCTGCGGGTGGCCCTTTGCAAGGTCCGACTGAGCAGTTTTGATCTCGTTGAGAGGCGGAGGTGCAACTAGGAAAATCTTCGGGTTATGTGCTGTAATATTGGGGTGTGTAACGATTTTGCGAAGGTTGTCTTGGTATTCTTCTACAGGAATATGCTGACTGGTTGTAGGAAGGGGTAGGATTACATCATTAGGGCCGAAAAGAATCGCCTAGTCATGGTTAATCGTGACACCAGGATGGGGCTAAGATGATGGTTCTTCGTCGCTTACTAAATATTCGATCCTAGGTGTAGAAGGTGAGGGAGGCGGGATTATCTTGGGAAGAAGCTCTAGTGCATTCCTGGTCGTGTAGCCAGCAAAGCCTCTGTTGATTACATCGAGCCTTCTCACTACCACTGTAGACAGTTAGGTGGTTTTGTTATCTCCTGACTTCTATCCGGGGGACGTACAAGCTTGAAGAGCAGCATGAAATGAATATCCATTCTGAGCGTCAATGCTAAATTCGAACATTGAATCGCCGAACAGCACGAGTTGATTATAGAGAGACTATTTATAAAGTTAATCTCGAATTGTAAGATTAGATACTGACTATGCTTACCATTATCTTAGAGGCGAAATACAGCCGGAGATGAGCTTTTGCAAATGAGGTAAGTCTTCTGTAGGCAGTTGCTGAATAGAAAGTGAGGGCAACAGCACTGTATATTCGGTATGCCTTTTATAAGCTTCAGAGCTCGGAGATGTCACCGATTTCACGCGACGGAGTTACGGCCGAAGATGTTCCTGCAAATGGCTCATGTGGTGTAAAGAGACTATGTATGGGTAGTGAAAAGCATGTTATGGTTTTGAGCTCAGCTATGCTTTCACACCACAAATATCGCAACAATGCCGCATATCGTGCCGGAATGTATGCCGCAAAACATGTTAGAACTCAGTTTTGCAAGGGAAGGAAGTTTTCAACGAATTGCAATGGTAATTATTATGTTACGTCATTAACTAAGAAATGTTGAGTTCTACAAGTAAAAGTTCGTGGTTACATAACATTTATATTACGTGTGTTCTGGCTAAATGCAATCACAAAATTACATTATGGAAGCTAGACTCAATCTGTAATAGACTTTTTTAATGGACCACATCTTCTATACACTTCTACGTCATCGTAAGTCGAAGCGTTAGGCACCATGAAAGGTAATGCTGGTATGTCGAGCTTCTTTGTGTCGGTCAGGGTCAGACCCGCGACCAAGGACCTCCCCCTTTTTGTCGTAACTTCATAGCCCTTGAGACTGCTAAGAGGGAGCCGCCTAGCAGTAGAGAACAGCCGGCAAAGATTTGAGCACCCCAATATTCCCCCTTCTGCCTGCTGATTATAGCTCCTCCAATCGGTGGCCCAGTCAGCACGGCAAAACTAACAATCGTAAATACCATTCCCACCCGGATCCCAACCAACTGCAGGTTTTCCGTCAAGCCGGCCAGCGCTGCAGGAGTCATGCTTTGTACTGCTGCTGCGGCAATGGCATAGATACACGTCCAGGCGTACATTCCACTAGCGCTCCCAACCGCAGTCCAAGATAGACAGAGAATTCCACAAAGTGTTGACATAGGTAGAAGCATGTTGATGGCCCCCGTGTATCTATCAGCGAGATAGTTTGGTACTATGCGACCGACTAGACCAACGCCGTTGAGAATGAGCAGAAGATCAAGACTCTTTTCGTATGTAAAGGTATCGGGAAGGTTCGAATGGGCAAACGAGGCGATATAATAGAAGGCGAAATAGACTCCTAGCAAGTTAAAGAACATACTTGCTGCATAGAAAGAGTATACCGGATCTTTAAAAGCTTCTCGGTCGACCACTCTCTTGGCCTTGGCAGGAGGTATTCTAGTCCTCATCAACGCATTGACAATGCAAAGAGTAGCGAGTTGTAGGAATCCAATGGAACGCATAGTCCACGAGAATCCGATCTGTGGCAGAAGCTGACGCACCATGCTTGGAAATATCAAGCCTCCAGTGGAGCTGCCAGCCATACCAATGCCGATAGCGAGAGACTTGCGTCTATCAAAATAGGTACTTACGACTGCAAGTGTAGGACAAAAGACGAGGCCATTCCCGAGACCCACGCAGATTCCTTGAGAAATAAGGACTTGCCAGTATTTAGTAGCCTGCGCAGCGCAGAATATGCCCAAGACTTGGAGCACTGAACCAGTCGCGAGAACATGACGAAAGTAGCCAATATCCGACAGCCATCCCGCAGGAGTGCCGGTGAAAAACAGTAGACACACTTGTGTCGATCCAATCCATGATATCTCGGAGGGAGAGACTGGAGCGAGTATATTCATATATGTTGTTTGAAAGGCTCCGAAGGAGTTAATAAATCCCCTATAATAGGTGGGAGACTTGTCAGTATCATCGAGGTTTCATCATTCAGCCGCCTGACAAAAGTGTAAACATACCACGTATTCATGATGACAAGATGAGAACAGAGTACTAGAAGAGATATCGTCAGGCTTGCTCACGAGCATTCATGTGGGAATCACGAACCCGCAATCCATGCGGCAGAGCCTCCATCAGGAGGTGCATCATTGGAAGATTTCTCTTGAGTTTTTTCTGATGCAGGAGCATCTGTTTTTGAAGAGTCAGCGAGTAGAAGTCGTAGTGCGATATGATTGCAATATACCCATACCATTTATAGATCTCATTGTCAATCGAAGCTTGGTGGTTCAGCCGTGGAAATGCTCTCAGCTACTGCTGGTAACACAGAAACCGTTGTATTGGCTATGTACTGCTTTTGTTTGTGTCTTTCTTCAACAAGCCTGAAAAGATGGGTCGCGGTATGCAGCGGTGCAAGTTTTATCTGTCACACAGGACGGTAAAACAATCCTTTCTGAACGCACCCTAGTGGAGATGTCACGTTTGAGCCCGCCAGGTCAAACTTTGGCCACAATTAAAGGCCCAATGATTTCGAGACACTGGCAAATTAGTTGGTATAACTAAGCTGGCCATAGCCGAAAACGAAGAGCTGCTTTTGGAAGACTGCTAATCATAGTTCTCCCACATTTTCTGCTTGACTACTCCACAGTGCTGTAGGGTGCGTTTGACATCGAGCTAATCTTTGACGGAGCTAGCTCAGACAAGTGATACCGCCGAGGCACTACCCTGGATTTGTCATCCGAGTAGAGATTCGGGCATGGTCGGTTATAACTGAGTGGTGTGGAAATTCGGGGGCCATGTTCCGCGAGTCTGCATCTTAATCAATTTCAGTACAATTGACACAGGGCTTGCCTGAACCAAACAAATCAAAATGTCATTGAATTCAAACGAGTTTCTTGAACACCTTGACAACAGTTTGGACTCTGTCAATCAGGAACTTTTTTCGTTGTACTCAACATCCGGCCAAGAGCCTGACAGCTTTACCCTTGACTTTCTCCAAGATCCCAACCACTCGTTCAATATTGATCAAGGGAGAACCTCGCCCCTACAGAGTCAGCCTCCTCCTGACCAAGCCCTCAATCAGTTGCCATTTGGCAATCATCTATCCTTCACCGCTGAATCTTCCGCGGCAATTCCAGTGTGTCAACATGGTGGAAGCCTGCCAGACACACACCAGCCATCTCCCGCGTCAGTAGCCAGCCGTGTAACTCCACCCAAGATTGGATCTCGATTCTCTCGAGAAGCTGTCCATATCCTGAGGGGCTGGTTGACGTCCAATACCGAACGCCCTTTTCCTAACGACGAGGAAAAAGAGATGTTGTGTTTCCGGACTGGCTTGACGCGAACCCAGATACTCAACTGGCTAGCCAATGCTCGTCGTCGTAGCAAACTTTTTGCTCGCCCTTTAGATCTACCACAACAAACTCAGCCGACACAAGCTTTAGACATTCCGGAGAGACAGGACACACCAGCTCTTGGAGAAAGTTTCAGCTTAATGACCCCATTGGAAAGATGGGTTGAATCTCCCCCTGAACACGAGCCAGCGGCTCCTACCGCTATAGCACATGCGGTCGCTAGGAGCTCCAACCCATTCCCAGGTGCGTTTTTCTACTCACGGTTTAACGCCTGAGTAGAACTCTAGTTTATACCATCAGATATACTTACTGTTCGTCAATCAGTCTTTAGTGATTCGGGAATCAGCCGTCATGATGGAAGCTTTCCCCGCTTGCAGTCTAGAACCTCATCAACAAGTAGTGTCGGCACCTCTCAGTCAAGTGATAAGTCCGCGTATTCGCATCAGTCCTGGGAGTCATTGTCACTTTCTAGATCAGCAAAACATTCACGTCGTCGGAAACGTGCGGCCAGAAGCACACGAGCCAAGAGAACATCCTTGGCCAAAACCCTGGGGATATTCCAATGTACATTCTGCACAGAAACCTTCAAAACAAAGCATATATGGCAGCGCCATGAGAAGTCATTGCACCTACCCATCGAAACATGGGAGTGCTCTCCCCATGGACCACGCATTACCAACACTGCCGGAGTATTGTGCTGTGCGTTCTGTGCCAAACTTTCACCAGACGATGCCCATATCGAAAGTCACAACTTCTTAGCCTGTCTGCAGCGTCCACCACACGACCGGACTTTCAGTCGCAAGGACCATCTCAGCCAACACTTACGGCTCGTCCATAATACTTCGACTGAGCGTTTAGGATGCCCTCTGCATCAGTGGAGGCTACCAGAGCCTGAAATACGCTCTCGCTGTGGCTTTTGTGGTAAAAGAATGGAGACCTGGGCCGCTAGAATAGATCATTTGGCAGATCATTTCAAGCTCGGCAGCACCATGGCAGACTGGGCTGGTGATTGGGGATTTGACCCTTCAATTCTTTTTCGCGTCCAGCATGCCATACCCCCCTGTTCGTACTGCTACCTTTGTAGTCTTTACCACGTATACTAAACTCACATAGATATCATTGCTACTGATCGAAATACACTCTGCCCTTTCGAAGCCAGCAAAGGGCCGTCCGAAACCCCTGAGAATGCGTTCGATCTAATCAAATTGGAGTTGGTGCATTTCGTCCATGTTCATAGTGACAAATTCGGTAACATCCCTACCGCGGATGAAATTCATTTTGAGGCTTGTCGAATCCTACTCTCAGCCGAAGTTGTTTCTGACTGGCAGGGTACAAATACATCTTGGTTGAGAGATTTAATATCATCAGACAATAACATTCTACGACAGGCCCAGGAGGGTCCTGTACGAGCAACAACTGCAGGAAAACTCAAAAGGCTAAGGGTACCAGGAAAGGATCAACTTTTCGATTCATGTCCCTTGGAAATTCAACTGCGAGACTGGGCAAACTCAAGTCCCGCTCATTCTTTGGCAGATTGCGACCTCCAACAAGAAGCTGCACGGCTCATTCAAGATTCGGAAGCTCAACCTGAACTAACTGTGCAATACGTATTGGATTCTTTTGTTCAGTTGATCCGATCGTCAACAGAGTGGCTTGCCCCTTTCCGAGAGCGTCACAAGCTCGATCATCCAACGGCCAAGCCGTTTCCCGTTTGCAATCGCACGTCACAAATCGATGAGATTATCCAAAATTACAATTCATTAGAAGAGGCGCTGGGTAATTATGTGGAACTTCTCCGGGCTCATCATATCACGCCAGACGATGAGGCTTTACGACGACAGGCAAGCAACATCATCAACGAATTTCATGGCCCCGAGTGGAAAGCTATTGCCCTGCATAACAAGGCTTGGTTTGAAACCTTCAAAAAGCGGCATCTCTTGAATTGTAAATCGCCGCAATCTGCTGCTGTTGACTCGTCAGATCCAACACCTCCGGAACATACATTTTTGGACAACGGCTTGCAATTAAGTCCTCGGTTGACTAATACTAACAGCGGATATTGGTCTACCAAGAGTAGCTTTATGTTAAACGGTGATTGTTATCATCGGTGGATTGCAAGGGAACTGGCCCGATGGGTGACCGTGACCATGTCGCCCAATAACCCAAATCAGCACATCCCGACTGACCAAGAAATTCAATACCACGCCCGGCTGATTGTCTTCGATGAGTATGTAGAACCATAATAAGTCAAGTGTCAAATTAGCTGTACTAATAAGGTTCTTCACTAGTGATGATCCTTGGAACCAAACAGTGGCCGAGAACTCGGAGTGGCTGTGTCGGTTCAAGAAAGACGTTGGAATCGTGGACACTTTATTATCAGAGGTAGCAGAGTACCAATGAAGATCAGTAGTACTTGATCTCTAACTGTAAATCCTATTGAACCCTCCTCTTAGTTGCTAGGCATGGCCAATACGCCGTTATAGAAGGAAAAGAATCTTGAAAGTGGAGGTCGGAAGCGCGAGCTAGAAATGGCAATCTCGGGTTTCCAAGACGGGCATAACACAGGAAGATATGAGATAGGAACAGCTTTGTTTCAGAAGCATAGCTTCGTCTGATTTTTGTTGTTTCAAAGCGTTGTGGTCAATTTTGCAGAGATAAAAAAGTCACAAGCGTGAGACGCACAATCACAACAGCCTCAAAGGACCTAGTTGCCAAATCCGCCATGGAGGCGTTATTCAAAATCCTTCCACTGCCTGACTATCTCATAAAGACTATCATTCTGGCCAACGTTTCCTGGGAATACCACATAGTTCAACCCCGGCCATTTAGATTCCGGCTCGTCGCATCGCCACATTGGAACACCTGGAGCGGCTTGTCCAACGATCAGAGCACGCTTCATTCTCAACCCTTTTGTAGCCATGTCGGATGAGGTAATACCTCCTTTGGCAATGATATATCGTGGTTTTTGCTGCAATCCCTGAAGGAACGAGACCAATGCGAGAGCTACCTTCGAACCGATGTCCAAGCTCTCGACCTCATCTTTCCCAACTATAAGCTCCCTGCTAGTCATGATCAATACATCCTGACCTTGCTTGATCTGTTCAGAAGCAAGCTGAATTGCATTTTCGACATCAGCCTTGGCTGCTTCATCGGACTTGAGTAAAGCTTGAACGTTTAAAGTGATGGTTGTAAGGTTGCTGCCCGACTTTTGAACCAAAGCATCCAGTTGTGCCGTTGTCTTGGGTACATATGAACCAGCGATGATTAGGCCTCCGACACTTTTTGAAAGACCTAATTGTCCGGCAGAGAGGGGTGGAATGGAGGAAATTCCTAGGCGCGATGAAACAAATGCAGCGCCAGTCCTGTAAAGGAACCGTTTTCCCTGCTGTGATGCCTGTAGGAGCGCAGTTATAACCACGTCGATATCCTCGTCGGCCGCAGCATTGATAACAAGCACAACAGGCGATTTGTCCCGCTTTGGTAATTGCATGATCTTCTCAAGGACACCATTCGGCCCGCCTGTTCGAATAGTTTCTAGGTCGATGGAAGCAATGTTCTCTTGTGGAATGTTTCCCTTGGATTTCTCAACAACATAGTCCCGAAGATTGGAACTTTTATAGCCGAATGTGGCATCTTTGGCGAATGGTGTTTCTGCCGCTGGAATGAGACTGTCGCCTTCATGAACGTAGTGGATATCGTTGATTGTATATCTTCCACCTTGAAGGAAAAAGGGACATAATATCCAGGCATCAAACGAGCCGAGTACCTGCTCTACTGCCTCGGGTTCGAGAGGAAAGTGGCCTCTGAGGATGGAATCTCCACGCAGCACGATCTCATATGGGATATTTGTTTCTTGAGACGCAGCTTGAAGGTTCGTACATATCTCCACCATGAGCTCTCGAGCCTGTTGAGGGTGGAGTGCGCGTGAATTTGTCAAGATGAAGAATCCATTACCGGTCCCTACTTGATTGAAAGTTGACACTAGGTCTTGTACATCCCAGCCGGTAAGAATGGTTACATCGTGGCAAGTTTGTGTGCCTGTAGGATCATCATCGAGAATAACAAGCAGCGGAGCTGGGGCTGCCGGATTGCGGATGGTGGAGCGCGTCTGACTGCGTAATTCGAGATGTGGAGGGGGGACTGGGGGCAAAGCCGAGAGAGCTTCGGCTAGCTTGATGGTGCCAGTTTGTGCCATGATGTGTTTGGTAGAGGCAAACTTTTTCGAATGTATTGACAACTTGAGGAAAAAAACAGCTTCCCAGCGAATTAACCAGCATCACAACAATTCACATAAATAACTGTCCTTTTTTGAGCAAGTTTAGGGTAACCGAGGGACGCAGCGTTTTCGGCCGATCCCCGCAACGGATCCATGTCATGATTTTCGGCCTTCGTCCCTATTGGCTTACACACCCTCGAAGCCCCAGTACAGTGATCAGAGAGGAGCGGAAATTCCGAAAGCGGAGTCATCCTGGATTCGTTCCAAGCGCTGGTGCTGAGATACAGTGCCTTTCTGACAAGTAGAATAGCCGGAATCACTTTAACATTCGGAAGAAACTGCTAAAATACAATCTGATTCAGACGATCATGCCAGAATTGGGCGAGCTGACAGGTAGCTTCGTTATGATTATCTAGTTGCAATCTCATGTGGATACTTTGGTATCCGTAGCTGATGAGAATCCAATCTTTAACCGTAGGATACCCGCAGTTAGGGATCAAGCATCATCTGCATTGGGCATGCGGAGGCACTCGGATTAACATTACTTCCGTGGTCCCCCGCATTCCCAGGACACGGACCCTTGCTATATTCGGTCTAGATCAGGGAGTTACCCATGCTGACTAACTTCCCCGCGTTATTGGCTTGAGCAACTTTGACGTGTTTTGGTCCTGAACCACGCGGTTGGTCGAGATATCAAGTCACGTCACCATGTCGAAGCGTAGCGCAAGCATCTCAACTCAGGATTATGATAAGAACATGGTATGTCTTGGGATCTACTCTTTTGAGTCTATAGTTATGTAGCAAGCGGAGCTAATGGGAGTATCAGCATCCCCCTAAGAGGGTGGCAACGGCCGTAGCCTCGGATCAACCTGTAGCACATATATCGAGACACATCAAAGCATGTACGACATGTCGCAAACACAAGGTACGGACATCTTGAACCGAAGAGGAGGTACGGGATGAAACTAATCATTGTTAGATCAAATGCTACATGGACGATAGCGGACCCCCATGTCGGAGATGCCGAGAAAAGAAGTTGAACAACTGCACAGTCAGCAAAAATCTTCAAACAATCATTGATGAGAAGACCGAGTAAGTTTAACGCGTACAGCTTCAAAAAACTCACTTAAGCTCACACATGGAAGGCTGTCTGAAGCTATGCTGTCAGATCTTGACCAGATGTACACAGCTGTCAAAGAGATGAGGAGTATTATGGGGATGCCCGAGCTACCACCACTACAAGTTTCACGCCTCAGCAAACGCCGAGATGTTTCCACCGCACAACCATCAGAAACAAATACTCAGCAACTTCTCGAGGACAGCTATGGCCCTTCTTGCGACAACTCACCCAAGCTAACACCGGAAGATGATCGACTGCCACACGCTCCCATTCACTCTCTATACACACTCACTAGAATGAGAGCGCTACGTTCGCCTGGGAGTGGCAACGATAACTCTAGCCAGGCTATTAATGATTTCATCTCTCAAGGACTGATATCATTAGCTGATGCCGAGCGGTTATTCAGCATTTACCGCGATCGGCTTGATGGATTTATCTACTCCATTGGTTGTCCTTATAAAACGCTGGATCAGCTCCGTCGAAAGTCTTCTATCCTATGCGTCGCTACCCTCACAGTTGCAGCCCTTCATGACCCAGCAGCCGACAAGGTCTATGGCGTATGTAATTCTGAATTGCGTCGATTAACCGAAAAGTCGATGCTTCAACGTCAAGGCGACCGAGACTACTTTCGAGCACTTAGCATTGCATCTTACTGGCTGAGTGATTTATCCTGGACAGTTTCCGGACATGCGATCCGTCGTGCTGCAGAGTGTAATATTCACAACAGCTACAGCTTGGCAATCAAAGAGCAATCAGATGAAGCCATGGACTCTGCTCGAATCTGGTCCATTCTCTACATATGTGATCAGCATCTCGCAATCCTATACGACAGGCCAGCGATCATCCAGGACGACTGGCTTACACAAGACTGGGAAGGCATCCTTGAGTGCCCACTTGCTACGGATCAAGACGAACGCCTAATGAGTCAAGTGGAGTTGATGGGTATCTTACGGAATATTCGTCGATTATTCGGTCCTGATAAGGGAGAGGCAATTCCGCGTCTCTACCTGAGCCAAATAGGACACTATCATCGACAACTAGATCAGTGGATTACGAAATGGACTGCTCGACTTCCAGGTATGTAACCAGCGATTGTGACTTTTGGACGAAACTGACCAGACACAGAGGGGCATCCTACAATAGGAGGTTTCCCCCGAAAAGGAGCCCTCTTTCACTTCCATCTAGCCCAGCTATATCTGTACTCGCATGTCTTTCGCGGCCAGTCTACCACTATTCCCGGCCACTTTCTCGACACAGCATCCATGGCGGTTACATCAGCATCAGCCATCATCGACATCCTCCTTACTGATCCCGATCTCTCAAACAGCATCGTTGGAATACCCTCTTACCTTCTTTCTATGACTGCCTTTGCTGCAATGTTTCTTGCCAAGGTGTCTCACAAGTATGGCGATGATCTCTTCAGACGTGACCAAGCTCTTGATCAGATTACCCGTCTCATCAACCATTTTCGATCTTTATCAATGGGGAAGTATCACTTAGCAAATCTTATGATTCGAGGGTTGGAGACTGTGACGAGCCTGCTCACCTCTCACGGTGCTCAAGATAAAACTCAAAATACCATTCCACCCATGATTCCGGGGAGTGAGAATCATTCCGGCCTCGAGGATATCTACAGCACGAATAATGACATATTTACGGGCATGGATAGCAACACCATTCCGACGTGGGATACAACCTTTGGGTTATCACCCATATTTGGATTTGATCCATCTCTTCTCGACGTGGACGGGTATATGCAGTCAATGGCCATCTTCCCTAATGCCGAATGATCACGGCTTTCCTAGGTTGTTGGAACCGGATGGATTGGTTGAAAGCAAGGTATCCATGTCTATGTATTTATCATCTCTACAATATTATGCCCTACCATTTTGTCCCTTACAGATCCTCTTACATGCCCTGGATATTCCTTGGACGGTACTCGCTCTCAAGATACTCCAACTCTTCAGGTGTAAACTTGATGTTCAATGCTTCCACAGACTCCTTGATTCGCTTCTCAGAGTTCAGACCCAAAATTGGATAGCAGCCTTTCTGAAGTACCCAAGCTGTAGACACGAGCGCCATGCTCACACCCTTATCAGCCGCTACCTTTTCCACTCGATTCACAATCTCCAAATTGGCGTCGGCGAACCAAACATCTGTCTTCTTGTCGTTCTGACTTCGTAGTGACTGATTTGAGGCGTCGCTCTTGCTAGACAAAGGTTTGGCGAGGAGTCCTCGGGCGATAGGGCTCCATGGGATGACACCGACACCTGTAGCCTCGCAGAAGGGAAGCATCTCACGCTCCTCTTCGCGGTAAAGAAGATTGTAGAAAGGCTGCATTGAGATGAATTCTGTCCAGCCATTTGATCGAGCGATGTACTGTAGTCGTGCAAACTCCCATGTGTACATAGATGAAGCACCGATGTAGCGGACCTTGCCGGACTGAACAACATCATGAAGAGCTCGCATGATCTCTTCAGGTGGCGTTTCACGGTCAAGACGGTGGATTTGCAGCACATCTAGGTGCGGTTAGCATCATGTTATGAAGACCAACACAAGTTGCTTACCAATGTAATCGGTTCCAAGTCTCTCCAAACACTTGTCAACAGCATGGAAAACATGCTTTCTACTCAAGCCCATTTGATTGACAAGTGGGCCATCGTTGACACTAGCGGGTCTTGAGTCGTCGTCCATAACTGGGTTGAAGATCTTGGAGAGAATGACGACCTTTTGTCGAGGAATATTGAACTCTTTCAAGGCCTTGCCAACGATGACCTCGGACTTGCCATTTGAGTATGTATCGGCTGTATCCCAAGTGTTGATGCCATTATCGTAAGCAGCCTTGAGCAGCTTGAGTCCATCCGCTTCGTCTAGAACCCAAGGAGATCCTTCCCATGTGCTAGATCCAAAGGTCATGCAACCAAGGATGACCTTGGAGATCTTTAGGCCAGTGTTGCCTAGTCTGTGAAATATTAGTAGGTGGCGGCGTCGGGGAGAATGTGATGCTTTACCTGACGTATTCCATCTTGGGCTTCTTGCTTGTGGGGATGATAGAAGATGATGTACACCGCTTTGGCTTGTTACTCGGTGATGATGTTATTCTATTGAGATTATTAAATGCCGCTTTTTATTCTGATCACCTTGATGTGACGCCCATAATCGCTGTCACCCGCTCATATTGCCGAGCATCTTCACTTCCCCGCACTTTGATACAGGGATCATTTCGCCTTCGCTCTAACCCCTCAACTCAATTCTGGTCTCGCCACATGATCGGTCTTCATCCCGGTTGGTTTACGAGCTTAGACCGGACTTGCGTTCGGTCGCATATCCGCTGAGATCGTGGAGAAAGCTTGAGAGTCTATCTTGGAGTTCATGTTTTAAACCACCAAAGGTTAGTCCTGACACTCCATTAATGGCCTAGACTTGACAATCATCCTTCATACTCAGATCACCATGGCACCCAATCTTCAAACCATCTCCGTCCCTTCGGCAACGGTTCAATCTCATGCCTCAAACCTCTTGCAACTCCCAGACAGAACCATACTATGTACATGGTTCGGCGGCTCTCAAGAGGGTCTTCCGGATATCAGTATCTGGCTATCTCGACTAGAATCGGGGTCCTCGTCTTGGACTACCCCGCAAAAGATCTCCTTTGACGAAAATAGAAGTTGCCAAAACCCTGTCTTGTTCAGAGCACCACACAACGGAGAGATCTGGCTGCTGCATACCTCTCAAGATGCCGGCAATCAGGATGGTGCTTATATCCTAAAGCGTACATCGTCTGACCAGGGTCGTTCTTGGTCCGAGCCCAGTCGTTTGCTCAAGGACGTGACTGGTGTTTTTATCAGACAGCCTATAGTTGTGAAAGAAGATGGTACCTGGGTTTTGCCAGTCTTTTACTGTCGAACAGAGTCTGGTCATAGGTGGATTGGAAGCGATGATATATCTGGTGTTTTCTACTCGCAAGACAATGGTGCGAGCTGGCAGGAGAAGCAAGCCTCAGGCAGTGTTGGATCTGTCCACATGAACATTGTTCCTCCAGCCTCTGCTCAGTCACCCTGGGTTGCATTCTATCGAAGCCGTTGGGCAGACAACGTATATCGATCGACATCCAAGAATGGGCTGGACTGGGAACAACCAAAGGCTACCAGTCTGCCAAATCCCAACAGCGGTATATGTGCTGCACGCCTCTCATCAGGCCGGATTGCGATTATTTTCAATAGATCGAACGCATCTGCAGACACCCTTAAGCGTCAAGGCCTTTACGATGACATCACTCCTGAAGACGATAAGCGACCGAACCAAGTTGCCAAGGCTGGCAAGGATGCAATTTGGGGAACTCCCCGCAAGACTTTGACTCTTGGAGTCTCAGATGATGATGGGCTGACTTGGAGAGAGCGTGTACTTGAGGATGGTGACGGCTTTTGTGGAACCAATAGTTCGTCGGGTCAAGAGAACAGGGAGCTGAGTTACCCGAGTATTTATGTCGAGAACTCAGGGTCTACAGACATGGCACATGTAGCATACACTTGGCATAGACAGCACATCAAGTATGTGAGGATAGATGATGTTGAAGGATGGGTTAGTTCTTGAAGGAGAATACATAATTGAGTTAGTGCAGGCAATGCATAAACAAAACAATTTCCAGATTAGACTTAGGAACGCGAGCACTAGCCTTTTCATATGATCCTCTGTGTCGTAAGTAGAAACCAGACTGTATTTCTACTACAGGGCTGTTCAAGACAGTTAAATTGATACAAAGCTGAAACCTAAGGTGATGGCTCTATCGAATACCTAATACCTCAACCCGCATAGTTTCTATTCTACGATCAACCTGCCGCTTGAACCATAAACCTAGTCTGTAGTAACGACAGTCTTGAAGTGCTTTATTAAAGCGCGTGCTTGCGAACGAAGACAGAAAAGATCGTAATTCAGGAATCAACTCAACAATATGGCCATGGATGAGTCAATTCGCACCAATGGTATACGAAAAAAAGTTGGAGACTCATTGTATGTGACTTAAGCGTGTGATTCTTTCGGACTCTACTCGGCCTCGTTGCCGGCTTAGGTGAGTAGGCCTAGCCAATTGGAGTTTTGACCGCATCCCCACCAACTTGACCGGACCGGCGAACACTCGCTGTATCTCGCTAGGGTTCATGGTTGTTGGTCTGTTTGTATTTCTGATTGTGATATAACAGTTCAAGAAGCTTTCAGTACTTGAATAAAGACCCTGCATCTTAACGGTGGTTACAATTAAATCAAACCGCAAATCACAGTGTCTTATCCTTTCGGTCACATAGCCAGCACATGGGTCTTGTCTGATCATTGTCCTCTTCATCTAAACCTCCCTCAACATGACGCAAACGAAAGACAACGTCCTAGTCACAGGAGCCGGTGGCTTCATTGGCCAAGAGCTCATCACCTCCCTTCTCCAAGATATGCCCTCTGCCCACTTTACCCTTACCGATATCGCCACACCTCCTGTACCTACGGGTGCGGAGGGCCAAGTCACATCCCTCAAGGCAGATCTCACTGATCCCTCAGCGGTCACATCCCTGCTTTCCAACCCCTTTACCCATGTCTATCTCCTGCACGGTTTAATGTCAGGTGGTGCAGAAGCGAATCTCGATTTGGGATATAAGATCAACTTTGACTCAGTCCGAAATATCCTCGATGTACTGAGAACTCAACATCCTGATACGAAAGTGGTCTTTGCAAGCTCATGCGCCGTCTACGGACAGACCGAGTTGGTCACGGAGTTTGGAACCCTCCCTCAACCAAAGAGCTCTTATGGCATCCAGAAGCTACTTATTGAGCACTTGGTCAACGATTACTCCCGTCGCGGTCTTCTTGACGGCCGTATCGTGAGATTGCCTACTGTTGTTGTCCGCCCAGGAGCACCTTCAGCTGCCGCATCTAGTTTCGCATCAGGTATTGTTCGCGAATCCCTAAATGGTGTGCGAAATACCCTGCCTGTTAGTCGAGACCTGGAGCTCTGGGTGTGCAGTCCCGCCACAGTCATTGAGAATCTTGTCAAGATCAAGGATGTACCAAAGGAAAAGTTTGGTTCATCAAGAGTGGTCAACCTACCTGGTATCACGGTCACAGTACAGGATATGCTTGATGCCTTGAAAGAGGTAGGTGGCGAAAAGGCACTTGCACAAATTGAAGAGCAGAGAGATCCAGCCATAGAGGCCATTGTAAATAGTTGGCCGGCAAGATTCGACGTCTCCAGGGCGTTCGGTTTAGGACTGGAGGCTGATGGGAACGTTTTGGATGCTGTAAAGGCTTTTAAAGCAAAGATCGCCAAGGCGTAGTTAGTCAGAATAAACTTGTGATTATAGATATACCCAAGGTGTCGCATGATGAATGAATCCTTACACCTCTAATGGCCCACTGATGAGGTTTAGTACGTACAGGCAACAGGTCGGAGCATCTATACCTTCAAGGAGAACCAAAGCCCAGATGAACCCACCAGTAGATATCCGTTAGTAAATTATCTTTGATAAGTAGTCTCAAAATTCCCACTCAAAGTGCCACCTTTAATTAATACATAACCTGAGTTAATTACGTCTCAAGACTCGATACCCATATCCTTACCTCTATTAAGGTTAGAACAAGGAAAACCCCAAGAAAGCCAATAGCACTAGTATAACCAAGGATACGCCAACCAATAGACACTTCCATTGTCATCCCAACCCAAAACGAAACAACAATCATACCCCCAAAGCTATACTGAACAAGACTCCTTATAATCTTCCATTGAGATATCTCCACACCCCGAGTAGTCAAATTAATACGTCCAATCAGAGCCGAAGGTCTCAATTCCATCAAACGAACGTCATCCCACACTCGTAATCCGAGGTAAAACATAGCCACTACAAATATTGAAGTAGAGGCTAAGCCAAAAAAGTCATACCATAAGACTCCGAGGTCAACAGCTCGAACACTCATACTAAGCAAGCTAGATGCCAGGCTAATGGGTAGAAAAATCGCTGCAAGTGATGATAGTCGCTTAATACTCTCAGCTTGCATTCTTCCCGTCTCAGAAGAGGCAATCAATGCCATCCTGTTAATCTCATTCTGCCAGCTCTGTAATCTGATACGCACCATTTCCAATTTTGCATTGATCTCCAAGCCAATAAGTTTCAGTCTACGGGTATCTTTGCTATCGTTGCCTTCGACCTCTGTAAGCAGAGATTCGTAAGTATATCGAACGGCGTTCTCTAGATACTGAGCGTTGGCATGTATATGAGCGATACCTGGATTCTTTGAAGGCTGCCAGGCTTTGAACTCGTTGGAATAACCAGGAAGGGCTGAAATGAGATCCATCGAAAACATTATCCAGCATTCAACGACTGCTCTGAGAATGTCTAGAGTTACTGCCATCTGAGATAGTTTTGTAGAAGGAAGTCCAAGTCTTGTGGTGGAATCTTGGGAGAGAAGCAATTCAAGGAAGTGGCTCTTGAGTGCTCCGGCCGTCACGGCCCTAGGGTCTGCGTAGAGTCGAAAGCCATCTGGGGTGGGGATGAAGTCTGCAAAGTAGTCCTCGGGAATAAGCGGGAATCGACAGGTCACTTGTAATTGTTATAAATGCGCGTCAAACCATTCCAGGCAGGTGTGACATACCTTGATATGACCCGCTTTCAAAGACGTCAGTGTGAAATGACGAGCGAGACATCAAGAGATAAACCGTGGATGACAAGGTGCGGCCGAATGACATGCATCTCTGTTCGAGATACGGGGTACGAGTTTGTAATTGTTTTTCTGAGCTCATCTTACCTTTCCTCCCAACAATATATTCCAAAGCCCACAAGTGTTGAGAAGAGCTGGTGGACCTAAGCGTAGACCAAAAATGATTTAAAGACCATATGCAAAATGTGCGAGGGGATGAGGTCTGAGCGAATTGTTCAAACCAATTCGGCATTGCGGTGCTAACACCAGGATTCTCGGGGGAGAATGGGGCAGCAAGGATCATGATACGGGTTGTAGATGGTTGGAGTGCAGGCAGTCTATTTCGAAATGTCGACTCTTGAGCCAGGTCCGCACAGCCTCGAAAGACTATGCCATGGTCACTAGTAATGTCGAATGCGCTTACAGTTAACGGTTGTTGGAGATCTCGCAATGGAGGCTGTTCTTGTCTCAGGATAGTAGCACCAGCAGCATTAGAAGCCATGTTAAAAAGTGCGAAAGTCAAGCAGCATAGTACCAATCAAAGGACTATTGGTCAAGAAAACAGGCAGAGAAAAGGTTTGAGTATTATAAATTCGTGCTTGCAGGAGTCATGCTGGATTACAGACTCTCTTTTTACCCCTCTTTATAGTCAGCTCGTGTTACCCTCGTTCAATGACATCATGTAGTAATAAGCATTGAATGTATACAAGGGCCAGAATCCTTTACAGGAATCAGGCTGTGAGTTGGGCTGTCCGCAGAAGCACAATTGTGATTGGTTGCTATATATAGCTGGCTTAGAAATAACGTATACAATATCTCTTGAACTCTCGTTCCAAGTAGAACGTTTTGTATCTAGAAGCAAGGAAAAGCCTATGAAGATGGAAAAGTCCCAACGTTTCTACCACCATGTTGTTACAAGGATGATATCTCTATAACTTGGACAACAGTCGCCGTGATGTACCTTCTATGCAACCGTTCCCAATGACCATATGATCCACGTCCAGTGAGTTTATAAGGCTAGGTTTCGCTTCACTCAAAGAAGTAATTCCGCAAAGTCGCATCGAAGTCTCTAGTTCGTCTTTCAAGACTTGTCGTTGTTAGCATATTTGGTAAAGCATTATTGGCATAGGTGACTTACTATGGCATACATGTTCGGCTCCATCCTGTCCGTGGATGAGGGAGTATAAGAATGGGCGTCCAATTCCAACTGCTGTAGCTCCAAGTGCGATGGCCTTAAGAATGTCGGACCCTCGCTCGAATCCACCATCAATGTAGACCTCTAGTTGATCAAACACCTCGGGACAGTTCTTTCTCAACTCTAACAAGACGAGAATGCTTGCTTGAGCCCTAGAACCCAGTTAACTCATACTCACTTCACGGGGAAACGCTGACTTACCCATCCAATGACCGGCCGCCATGATTACTTAGCAATACTCCCTCAACACCATATTCTGCAGCCTTGATGACATCTTCGGCAGTTTGAACACCTTTCAGGACGATTGGTAACCCCCCACTGGCCTCACGTATCCATGCCAGGTCATCCCAAGAAAGCGACTTATCGATGTATTGCGCCATAAGACGCCCGAAACCACTTCCTTTCTTATCTTTGCTACTTTCACCCCCGCTAATAGCCGACTTAACGGTTTGTTCTTGGGCGGCTCGTTCGTCGGCTTCGCGCTTACCAGGGACTGGTGCATCGACTGTCACGAAGATAGCTTTGACACCAAGGTCGCTCACCGTCTTGAGTAACTCGACTGTCTTTTCATGGTTGGAGTTGACATAAAGTTGGAAGAAGAAGGGTTGTGATGGTGGGGCTGCTTTAACAATCGATTTTAACGAGAACGAGGCATTGCTCGATACCTATAGTTCGTCAATACGAGGAAGGTCGAAACTGAGGAAATAGAAGTCTTACGCATTGTATGATACCTTGGTTCGCCGCAGCTCGGCTAAGAGCTAACTCGCCTTCGGGGTGGGCAAGTCTCGCCATAGCAGCAGGGGAGATAAAGAACGGGGCATTTGTGTCAAGTCCAAGGATATTGGTCTTGAAGTTGATCTTTGAAACATTCCTCAAGATCCTGGGTCTTATCATGACTCTCCGGACCAGTTCTTTGTTCTTGCCAAGTGTGACGAGATCCGTCGCGGCTGATGAGTAGAACGCCCATGTCTTGGCCGTGAGCGCTTGTTGTGCTGCCTTTTCAAAGTCGGGAGCACTCAAGATGGCATCCAGAGGTGGAATCGTGTTGTTGGTCTTTGGTGTTTCTGGAACGACGTTTGTATTTGTCGGTGACGTCGGAGGAGGTACGGGATCGATCTCGGCGACCTTGGACTCGGTTGGGCGATTAATTGCTGATTCCTCAAGCAAGCCAATTAACTTGTCGCTAGGAAGTTCTTCGATAATATCTGGTGCGTGAACGTCGTTGTAAAGCTCGGTGGCATCGGAACCAGCAAGATTCAAGAGAACTGATCATGGTCAACATCCGCATTATCCACGATAGGTAGAAGAAACGTACCTGCTGGACCACCTGGGTGTTCATTAATGAAGTGAGTTATGTCCCAGACCTTGGAGTGAACAGCGATCCAACAATCTGTTGCCGTGTTATGCCTCTTCAAGTCACTCAAAGACACTCTCTTCTGCTCAATTGGGACCTCCATGATGATTGCTAATGTGAGGAGTCTGCAAGTTAGAAAGAAACGATTTGTACAGCTCGAAAATAAGCTAATCATGGAGCTCGAATTAGTCTTCAAGCGCCTTAGACCGTTGTCGTACCCGATAAGCCGACGATCGGCCTGGGGTTACGGAGAACCCTCCTATTGGACAGATGGCCAGAACGGCAATGTCTCCGGTCCTCCGACCCCGCATCTACCTTTGGGGTTCTGGTACACTTAAGAGCGGTCGGAGATAGCATGGATAATGACTGGATCAAGCTCGATTATCTCTTTCTTTGTTTGCACAAGGGCCGACACAACTACAAAATCGTGTGCATCTTTATTCACTATCACTATTATTCACTAGCACCTTCACCAGTCAGATATCACCTTCAAGATGAATCGCAGCACCATCCAAGCCAAGGCTAAGCCACTCCCACCGGGTGTCTACACTCCTGTGGTCACACTTTACAAGGCAGACGATGCAAGCCAACAAGTAGATCATGAAGCCATGAAAACACAGTGCCAAGCTTTGATCAAGGCTGGCATGCATGGTCTCGTCTACCTGGGTACGAACGGTGAACTGGTGCTGCTTTCACGAGAGGAGCGACAGGCCATAATCAAGACCGCTGTTCAAGCGGCTACTGCAGCCAGTGGACCCAACTACCCAATTGTCGCTGGTATCTCGGCGCAATCCACTCAAGAGACCATCCAGAACGCCAAAGACGCTGCAGAGGCTGGTGCTGGTTTCGGTCTACTTCTACCGCCTAGCTACTGGCCTAAAGCACTCCCAAGTCAAGCCATTGTATCTTACTTCAAAGAGGTGGCGGCTGCATCACCGATCCCAATCGTCATTTACAACTTTCCCGCTGTTACATCTGGCATTGACCTTGACTCAGACCAACTAGCTACTTTGGCCTCTGAACCCAATATCGTAGCGGTCAAGTTAACCTGCGGAAACGTGGGTAAGCTCGCTAGATTGACGAGCCTGTTCTCTCACGAGCAATTCGGAGTTTACGGCGGTAGCAGCGACTACTTGCTGCCCACACTTCACAGCGGTGGAAGCGGTTGCGTGACAGGGATGGGTAACATCTTCCCAGCAAGTACCTCGGGTGTTTATGACCTGTGGAAAGAAGGCAAGATTGAAGAAGCCAATAAGCTTCAGGGTCTTGTTGCCCATGCTGAGTGGGCCTGTAAGAAGGGTATCAGCAATACAAAGTACGGGGCGTGGCATTTCCTTGGTAGAAACATTGGTGTGGATAACGAAACATCATGGCAGATGAGACGGCCGTACCAGCCTCTCGGTGATGAAGCAAAGGAGTGGACGATCAAAACACTGGGAGTGTTGGCTGAAACTGAGCAACAAAGGAAAAAGTAGAGACGAGGATATAGATACTGTTCAGTCACCGGATTAAATGTGACAACTTGTTACTCATGCAGTGTGGTTCTGTGATTCTCCTGTGCTTGGTGCCTGCTATCTATCCTCATCTTGACATGAAGTATACCCCGGTGAATATCCCATGTGGACACCTAGACCAAGTCTAGACCCATGCGACCTCGTGGCGATGTTAAGAAGCACGAGCCTACCCAGGGTCCCGTATACCTACGTATGCATCCCTGAACCACTTGGTCTTGTCGCGTATCAAGCTTTGGCACTTTATGAGTGTGTATGTTGACATCTGTCCATCGACTAGATTGACGGCTTACTCTCCATGTATGCTTGATACAATGCGCTTTGACCATTGCATCATTTAGCAACTATCTGTTCGGCAGATGCAACCCACGTGCGCGCATGCTCGCATCACGAAATGTAGTAAATCAGCATCACTACCTCAATGAATATTGAAGGTGTATACACTCGGCTATGTTTCCGTTCTCGAATAGGGTTTTGCATCGTTGACTATTCTTCGATACCCCTCCTCTTGTAGTTTAGGTGGCACTGATAACGAGGGGGAGACGGGGAGACCGCAGCGTGTTGATCGGTCTTCAATCCTACTGGCTGACGGTGTCAGATTCTACCAATCCCCGACCATCAGTGCGTCTCCAAGGGTTCCATGGCACGATTCATGGTGGGTGTCTAGCTCATAGCGCCCAGTAGCTTAGAAATTCCTGGTCTTAGGCGAAGTCTGGGTAATCTTCCCCAGATTTGATACCCCATACCCCGCATTCATTCCCCATAAGCGTGGTCTCTGAAGCCAGGACTCTTCCAAGTTTGATCCCATAAAAAGGAGTTGATGCCCCATGCCGATTTACTCCTCATCAAGTCAAAGGATCAGCAAAACATCCTTTCAACCGATCCATCTTACAACACTTGAGTTATCAATATCGAGTTGTTTCAATGGCTTTGCGAAACAATTCCATCTCGGACGAGAAGGATGTCGAGGCGGTCGCCTCGCATCTTGATCACACTGGCACCGGAGTTAACAGCCATGGGCTCTTACCTGAAGACATGGAGTTTGTTGCAAACTTTTCAGAAGACAAGAAGAAGAAGGTCTTGGCTAAGATCGATGTACGATCACCCGATATGCTCTCCATGATGAACGACAGGCTGACATCTCACAGTGGCGACTAATGCCCATGCTAGCCATTCTCTATCTCGTTACCTACATCGACAAAGCCAATATCGGAAACGCAAAGATCGAAGGAATGCTTCCTGATCTCAAGATGAACGGAGAACAATACAACATCGCCTTGTCCATCTACTTTATCCCCTGTAAGTTTGAACCCATGGCTCAAGCTGGGCAATATTAACTTTGAGTAGATATTCTGGCCGAGGTTCCCAGCAACATGATTCTCAACAAGTTCCCAAAGCCTTCCCAGTACATGGCTACTATCATGTTCATCTGGGGTATTGTCGTGATTTGCACAGGTCTTATCCACACCTTTGGCCAACTTTGCGCAATTCGAATCCTTCTTGGTCTTTTTGAGTATGTGATCATGTTTTCTTAAGCCATGCAGGAATACTGACAGATTTCTTAGAGCAGGCTTCTTCCCAGGCGCTATCCTGATCATTTCGAAATGGTACCTTCCCCACGAGACTCAAACGCGAGTTGCGATTTTATATACTTCTGCCGCAACTGGTGGTGCCTTTTCCGGCCTGTTCGCCTATGCTATCGCGAAGATGGATGGCGTTGGCGGCATGGGCGGCTGGCGATGGATCTTCTTTATCGAAGGCATTTTCACCATCGTCATGTCTTTCGTCACATGGTTCCTGCTCATCGACTCACCCACTCTTTCGTACTGGCTTACAGATGAAGAGAAGCGCTATCTCATCTTACGCCAAGCTTCCAGGAGAGTGACCAACTCGGGCGAATATCGTGAAAAGACTTTCGACAAGGGTGCTTTGATCTCCGTTCTCAAGGATTGTAAGGCATATCTTCTCATTGTCATGTCTTGGTCCAACGCTGCGCCAAACTACGGCCTCAAGTTCTCTATGCCCTCCATCACTCAAGGAATGGGATTCTCATCAAGCAACGCGCAGCTAATGACTATTCCGCCCTACCTTTGTGGAGCCATCTCTTCATACGTTCTCGCTCGATTTGCAGACCGATGCAAATGGAGAATGCCCTTTATCATCGGTCCTCAGCTTTGCATTGTCATTTCTTTCTCGATCCTGATGACCAAGGCCGAGTTCATTGTTGACAATCTTGGAGCCTGCTATTTTGCTGTTTGTCTGGCTTGCGCAGGCATGTACCCCATCTTGCCTGGTGTAAGTGCCTGGAATATCGACAACACCATCAACCCGTCGAAGAGGGCGATCAGCATTGGCTTTGTCACTTGTTGCGGCACTATCGGTGGTATTTACGGTAGCTACATCTACATCGACAGTGAGAAGCCCAAGTATACCACTGGATATGGTGCTTCGCTGGGATTTGCTGTCGCTGGAATTCTTTCCGCGGTTACGCTTGAATCGTTGCTCGTCATGATCAACAAGAAGAGGGCTGCAATGAGCGAGACTGAGATTCGAAGCAAGTATACTGAGGATGAGCTTGAGGAAATGGGTGATGAAAGCCCATTGTACCGATACAAGCTATAGGGTCATGTTAAGTCAATATCCATGCGGATCATGGAATGTACATACAGCACAATTCAAGATAATCAAAGTCAACTGAGCCTCCACCGTAAGGAGAGATGTGATAATATAGTGAAGTGAATGCCCTCCGTGTTTATCTGACTTTGCCTTTGACGTACCATATAACCTCGAGTGATCCACTTACGTTCAATGGTAGTTGCGGTGCGGAGCCTTCCTCATATAGAAGTCGCCATTCTCCAAGCCAGAAGAAAGCTACCTAGCCCCGTTAGACATCCAAGATTCTAGGATCAGATTTGGTCCAAAGTTTCTTGCGTCGGCTACGGGCTACACGATAGTAATGAAAGGCACTCGATTCAAGTCTAACGTCTCGCTGGTAATTTGTGAACACTAGGCTCCCGCAGTGATAGGAAGGCACTGACCTGCGTGCAGGATAGACAGTTTCTGCATGTAGACTAATAAGGTAACCCGTTAGGTACGTAGCAACATGCAGCGATGTTTCAAGGAGAGGGGTGTGACAAGGGTCGGAATCCTCAGCCGCCAAAAAAATTCAACCATGCTGCAAATCAAACGGAGAACGCTCTTACATAGTGATCTACTGTCTCACATTCATATCATCTCATATTGCCAACGCTCTTACTTTATTGGCCTAGAAAGTAAATAGTTGACCCTCCTAGTCTCGTTGGAGACTGTGTGGGCTGGATAGTGATTCGTACCAAGTTATTTCTTGCATTCATAAGCAGGTCAGCTGAGGTCAATAAGCATATCGAATCGTCACCGTGCAGGGATGGACGACCAACAACCAACAGTTGCTACCTTACAAATGCATACAAGAAGAAGTACTCAGCCAACTTTGCGGACGTACACTTTCTCGTACATCCCTCAAATTTATTCCTGCTTTATACCGTACGTACACATTATGTCGTGGAGTCGCTTAGCCTTATCTAGAAAGTGTTTCTTTTACGATAAGGACATCCGCGAAACAGCCATTCCAAGTGCACCATTTCCACCCCATGTGGAAGCCCTTAGGCAGTCCATGCTCGACTTTTCTTGCCTTGATTTTGACTCAAATTCTGACGAGAATGTCAACACCTAACACCGGGCTGATAAGAATTCCAAAGGAGGCTACTCAGAGAGCCGCTGGGAAGACTTTTTCCGGGAGAGATTTTTTGATCCACTCGTGCAGAGTATATCGGTCTCGCATCTGGACTCACGAAGGTTAGAAAGAGGTCTTGTCCATGATTCCTGTACTGGCAATCAGTACTGCAGAGTCTCACGCTGCAACTACTACTACGATGCCATTGTACGGTATGTCATTGGGATAGGTCTCCGAGGACCGGTTCCTGATGACAGTCAGAGATACCGACGCTTTGTGGGAACTGTTCGACGGAAGCCTCGATAACGATGACGACTCTTCACTTGTGCCTTTCCAAAGTGTGAGAATACCCAAGCCTGATTATGTGTTTTATCTGCCGATGTATCACTTGGGCCCTGGGTCGCAGATTCCTGGTATAGAGGATCCAAAGGGCAACAGATTTGTGCTGTAGAGCGCCAGGATCTTACCACGGAGCTGGATCGCATAGTCACAGAAAGGATAGAAGGACTGAAGCTTCAGTTACAGAAACCTTCGACTAGAACACCAGACGACGTTTCACGTCCCGGAACAACCCAGATTGGAGTTATAACTAGCCGTCGAAGTCCAGAACCGACAGTTGATATTGACGATTCCACCGATGGCGATTACCAGGACTCGCAACCAACAAGGCCTACCAACGACAAAACTGCCGAACTCAGACGCAGTGACCGAACAAAGCCTTATGTTCCCACATCAGTTGAAGGCTACCTTCCTAGTCAAGTCCCCAACACTCCAGACGCTAGCCTTGGAACCACAACACCATCGCCAGCTCCAGATGTGACCCCAGCGGACCTAAATAGACCCCCAAAAACAACACCTGGGCCTCAATCTGGGTCGCTTACAACTGGTAAAGATACAGGAATGAACGGCAAAAGGTCTCCAGGAGGACCCGAAGTTCAGTCACCTTCAAGCAGATCTTCAACCTTGGCTGACTCTACCGATGGGAGAAACGTGCAAAGCGAAGCTTCTAATTTACCTTCGTCGCATAAGCCCTCAGCTGCAACCAATAATGAGCCTCCGAGATCTGAGCGTCCGAGATTAATTTCCAGTCAGGAGAGATGGCCTCGTGGGAGGCTGTTTGGTCAAAAAGACTTACCTGGCGACTTTCCCAAGTCCGATCAAAACCATCCTTCTGGAAATCCGGACTTCACCTGGAAGCCCTTTGAACAGAACTCAAAAGACTTCAAGGGATTTTTCAACCCTTTCGCAAATTTGGGGAATAAAGACAGTACTAATACAAAGGTTACTGATGGGAAAGAAAGTGGCTGAGAACCCAAAAGGGACCCCTAAATGGGTGAAACCTTTCACCTTATGAGTGCAGCCGCTAGATTATTTTAAGGCTTTTGAATTCAAGTTAATTATGTCGTTCTTTTTCACGTTCCTTTGTCATATATTGCGCACTGAATATACTTGCCATAACTTAATGAGTGACGCCGGCCCGCTATAACGACACAAGCTATCTCTTCAAGCGGCATAAGGCACACCTTAGTCACTCGCCCTATATAGCTTAAGTAATTATACTAGTATGAGCGGGGTATGAGAAGTTCCCCGCAAGATATATTTTTTATAAAATACTATAGTAAACTTATCTAAATAAATCTTAATTGAAATTATA
>JABEXW010000417.1:0-24250 GCA_013266185.1 Fusarium sarcochroum | reverse complement strand
TTATTTATTATTATTAAAGCCGGCTTCTTTGACTTTAGAAGTTATAGAGTAAACCTTAGATAGTATTACTGTGTGATATTGTGCTGTCTTCTATCGGGCAAGTAAAAGGTCTGGAGGACGGGACAGTCGACAGATTACCTTGGAGCAGAGATTTTCACGGCGCTCAACCAAACTCACAGGAGGACTCTACGGTCTCTAGAACAGAGTGCGTTATCCTCTTTCCTTGCCTTTGATTCCATGTCACAAGGAGGTCCCCGTTCCCTCCAAGCTGCCCCTGTGGCCCCTGTAGCGGCCTCTTCCCGTCTCTCAAGCCTCCTATACCTTCCCCTACGGGCCTCCCAACTTGTACTTGAGAGACTGCTGGGCTCTAAGCCCCGGGGGCCAGAAATGTTTGCGCACAGCTGTGAGTGAGCCACTGGGATGGGTGAAGAGCGCGAAGAGGCGAGCACTATGTATACACATGCAGTCTTTATATGCTGGTAAGATAATGTTGTTATGTTATTTGATCTGATACGGTTGATTATTACTTTTACAAACGTATTTATAAGTATCGCAAAGGTCATAGCCCAAGATAGCTTGAATATCGCACCGAGAAAAAAAAGGCCAATCTGGACAATTGCGTCCAGATTAACTGATACCCGCAACCCCTATCACGTCTATTCATGTCCCATCCGCCATAAATTTAAGCAATCGTCATTGCAACTGTGCGAAAGTTCTCCTTGCCTCTACGATCACCCGCACCCTTTCTGCCACCACACAGGAGAAGTCTCAAAATGAAGGCAACAAGGTCGATTCTTAAACCAGGTTTGATTTTGAAGATGCGCTTCTAGGGATACTCTTGAGGATGCTGATTAAGAGTAAAACCCATGACGACCGATCCGATGGTGTTGAGGAAAGGAGAGATGAAGTAGGCTGCGCGGGTTTCTACTAAAATTGCCGTTAATTGTAGCTAGAATTTCTCATGGCCTCAATATTTTCACGATGTATGAATGATCCAAAAGGGCCAGTGAGTATTTTACGGATTTTCCTACGTCGACGACACGTCTTCCATCGGTGGGAAGACTTCCTCGGTCTGGTGGCATCATATGCAGGGTGGAGGGGACAAACAGGATATGATTCAACTGGAGCCCTTATCTCCCTTGCCAGACCCTACCCCCTTCTTCTGGCCCTTTTGCTCGTCATGTGCCAGAAGAACAGTATCCTATTCATCGCAGAGGGACTTGCCATAATAATCCCCCGTAATGGCGAAGAATCTGAAGACAGGTGACTATCCGGGCGAAAAGTTGACAGAACTCAGGAAACATAGTGAGGCTTGTGTCGAATCTCTTCGCGAAACCCTGGTGACCAAGATGATGTTTCGTCGATGGGAACTTTTCCAACGGTGTAGGTTCAGAGGCGTAAAAAGAGCGGTGCTGTTCCTAGTGCGCTCCAACAATCGCAACAATGATGGGGCAGATAGCGCACAATGAAAACTCAGGAACATAGCGAGACTTACGGACGTTGCATTTGCTTCTGGCGTCAGTTCTTGGGATCGGTCTTCTTCCTTGTGACGCGTGACGTTCTGTGAATATTAGTATACGCATTAAAACATCATGTCAGCGATTACTTACGCTCGCCATCGTCTGGCCAGGGTAGGTGGGCTCGAGATCGTGTAGGTAAGAGTTACAAACCTTGTTTGAGGCCCGAGCACAATAAATGGAGGCGTGATCAAAGGCTGACAGATTTGATATGCAGTCGAAATTAAAGCAGTGAAAAGAACGAGCGTGGAAGACTCGGCTTGTCCTCGTGGGATGAGGTAATGGACAGGAACTGCATGAGAATTCCAGAGTCCAGGAAGCCGCATCTCAACGTGATAGCTTTCGTGACGACCTAGAAGGTCCATACCATCTAGGCGAGTAGCTGCTGAAGAGCCAGCGGTTACAACTAACGGCAGGAAACCAAATGCAAAATGATTCATCACGCAAAAGGGGGGGCCAGTGGCTGTGGTGAAGATAAGAGCCGGGGTAGGCAGCCGGTCCGGTAAACAATCGACACTTTACCTAACCTTAGGATGAGTTACTATAAGGACTAGAGTGTATTTTAGGGTAAAGATTGACTAAAACGCCTAATTTATTTTATCGCCTTTTATTCAAGGTGAGGTATCAATTATTGACCGACCCAAAAAACAATCTCTCCAGCCCGATCTGCCGCCATGCCAAAAAAAAAAAAAAACCGCAAAACCCTCACTACACGTCCTTTTTGTCACCGTGGTGCTCGTCGATCCTGCTTGCCGATCCTGATCGCTATATCAAGCGTCCAGGCATACATGTTGAATCCCATATCGTAAGGACGCCAGAAAAGAGAAATCTGGCGGAGTACCATCCAAACGATAATACAGAAGATCCCATGCGTTGCGTGTCGAGTTGCAATTTCGCGTACGGTCGACTGTTACCAAGGAACATAGTTCAGGACGGGATAAGTGAACAAGCCCAAGCGTGATAAGATCTCGAAGGCTGCAAGAAAACCACGGGGCATCCCGTCTTTCGACCGTGTTCCGAAAACTCGCTGCCGGAGCGAACGGCTTCCAGCTTATCGCGGAAAGAACAGCATCGTGTCAGATGAGTGACCTTCTGGGCGATGAGTGCAACGAATCTGCGTTCCAGAGCCTGCTCAACATGAGACGAAGCCTTGCGCAAAAAATTCGTGAATTGATCACGGAAAGCCAATTCCAAATCCAAAGAGAATATTTGGGAAACGCGCCATTGACTGATCTCGAAGATCAAGAATTCCTTGCGAAGTCCTTGAAGTAGCACTTCGAATTGACCCACGGCTCTCTTGCAGCTTGACAACATCAGGAACGTTGCGATTGCCTTGTGCTCCTTGCAGCAAGCACACAGGATGTGCAGCAATAAGAGTAACGCATTCGAGTACACACAGAAATTGCTGAAGAGTGACAGATGGAGCCTTGCCGAATTGACTGGGGACGCAAACCACATCCAACAATGAACCCGCTACAGAGTCGCAGTGATTCGAGAGGTTGTTCATTGCGTGACGCGCTCAGCGGGAGTGGGTTGACCCAGCAGATATCAGAAGCCAAGGACCGTCATGACCGCAAAAGACGCAGCAGCGAATGTCTGAGACCAGGTATCGAAGTACTGAACGTGAGAGGGCGCATCCGAGTTCGTAGAGCCAGGAAAAAGGGCCCATTATCTCTGTCGCGGATAACTGATGATCCTGTCTTGCAGAGACACCACTTGACTGGGGATGGGGGAGGAGATGCGATAGCAGGATGAAGAAGGGTACGAGAGCGGGTTGGAAGAAAAGAAAAAGCAAACCTGCAAGGTATCTGCGCCCATCGACTTTTGAGAGGCCCATTCCATGTAGCAGTCACGGCCAGGTTGCGAATTTCAAAGAAGGAAAGGAAGCAAAGGAAGCAAATCTGGGGAAGGAGACATGACTGCCTACTGATATATTTGAATCCGTACGAACTAAGGAGAAGATACAAAAGTATTACCCTAAAGATAACCTAAGATTATTCAGGTTATCCTAAAGTAAAACTGTTCTTTTATCCACATTTCAAGCCTTCTATTCTGACATTTCGCTGGTTACACCAGATTTCCTAGCCAGCCCACTGGGCACAACACTGGCTCGGAAATATATATCAAAGACTGTACAAATAAGATATTGCGCCCTTGAGAAGTTACTGTCATTAGGTCCAAAAGCCTAGCGCTGATTACCACTTTCGTGGCCTTGCTTAGAAAAAATGTCATCCTGGGCCTTACCTCGGACCCCGCTGTCGCTGTTGGACCGACGGAAGTGTCGGGGCGTAAACAGGGAAGGCTTATCAATCAGTCTTTCGAACCTATATAAGAGGATGATTTCAAGTGAGTATAAAACATGCCATCAGCATCCAGATCACTTTCCGGACCAAATTGCTCATCTCTTTTCCTCTACACTTGCGATTCTATCAACCATAAAGCAAATCCACCAAAATGTCTGAATACGGCTCATCACATTTGCTATCCGGCGGGCTGAAGCTCTTTGCAGTCTTCTCCATGTTCACCGGCTCCGTCGATGTCATCCTTGGTCACAAAATGGTTATTCCAGCCTCTGAGCGATCCTTGTTGCCACGATCCACGTTAAGTGTCTTGGACAACCAGCTCCGGTTCTTGGGGGCTATATGGGCGGGGTATGGTTCAGTACTGTGGTGGGCTACCAACGACTTTTCATCAAGACAGGTTCCGCTATCGCTGCTCGGTATTGTCCTGTTTCTATCTGGTGTTGGCCGATTAACTTCAGGCCTGAGTTATGGCTGGGGTGCAGCATGGACCAAGGTCGCGGCGGGAATAGAGCTTGTGTTTCCACCTTTGATATACCTCTTAGGATTTTAAAATGGATCATCAAGCTCTTGGGAGGTAAAACACCTTCTCAGATATTACCACGGGCGTCGATGATGAAGCAGCGTTAAGTCGATTGGCTGCCCCGTGAGAGGGCGTACATGAGCCGTTGACGAGATTATACATCACGATGGCGAATTGGCGTAGATTTCATGTCTAGTTCCAGGGAGGTGTTGTGTTTATTGAAGGCTAGAGATCCGATACATCAATATAAATCGATTCACAATAGAAACGACTGCCACTATACGGATGGTAGGAGGTCAGAGTGCTAGAGATAACAAGTCGGCCATCAGAGGGGATAGTCTAGGTTGCCCAGGGACTAATTCGATGGACGGGTAATCTTGGCAACCAGTGACCAGTGATAAGGATACCATGATTAATGGTCCAAGAAACCACTAGAAGAAGAGGTGTAGCTTACGGACTTCAGTCAATGGTGTTCAAATTATCACGACACCCGCGAGATCTCGCGCATCACAGCGAAGAAGTTTGCTTGCTCCGGTCACCATGTCAGCTAACCTCTATCTTGCCTCTCCCAGGAAGCAACAAGCCAAAGACGAGCTCGTTCGCACAATTCGTTCTCTCAGTTCTGATTTCCAGCTCCAGCTCCAGATTCCCTGTCCACGCACATGAGAGTATGGTTGAAGATAGAATAGAGAAGGCAGTCATGCCGCAGGTTAAAGACTGTCGATAGGTTCTGGGTCCCAGTTGATTTCGAATATTAGCTTGCCAGGTGTGAGCCGTTAGATCTTACCGGACATGATCAGATTGGCCCACCTTTGGAGAGTCCCTTGATATTAAAGTGGCATAGATTGCTTTTGTGATATGCCGTTGTTCAGGCCCTTTCCTGTCGTCAGACAACATGCCGGGTCTGCTGTTCTGGTCGCTGTCGCTTGGGTTCAGGCCTTTCATAGCTGAACAAACTCTGCTTGTTTTGGCAGGAAAGATTTGTAATACCTACGTGTGAAGTTCATGAGTGTTGATGCCTACGACGAAGATTTTCGAAGTTCCACTTATAGACAGGACGAGGCCCCTTTTGATGTTTCTCAAGCCAGCTAGTGATATTGAGGTGCATTCGGCGAGACGGCCTGGATGGGGAACACAAAGTTTCAGATAGGGCGGAAGCAGATCAACAGAATCATGCGCAGAATATTATAACGAACAAAGTCTTCTCATCTAATCATAAACTATATGGATATTGTGTAAACACCCGTCTCTTCTGGGAGAGTTTGCTGCTTGGGGGAAAGTCCTTCGCATTTACCTGTCACTATAAGCAGGAGGGATGGAAGAGGTTGTCTCGTTGGCTTCCATCTCAAGAGGGACGTGTGCGCCATGCTCATCTCGCTCGTGTCAGCCGACTCGCTCGCATCATCCTCGACCTCCACTAGACCTTCAGTTTCATATAGATCCCGGATCCAGGCCTGTTGTTTTGCACTAATCGTGGACAGTGTTAGGTCTGTTACTTGGCGTTCGTCATCGAAAGATAGGTTGGGCTGCCCCCGCTGGTTGTTGAGCTTGATGATCATTTGCCTAACCTCTTCCTTATCTTGGCCATATGCTTCCATGATAGATGCGGATGTCTCTACTCGGAGGCCTATGGAACTAGTGAGATTTCTTGGTGTCGTGGTTCGATAGGAAGCTTTGAAGAAATCCTTTGCTTTTGAACAGCCACAGAACTCATCCTTGTATCCATTTAAATTAGCTTCATTCGTGGCGGCGAGGCCGGGTCTTTGTACGATTCGGCAATCGGCGACTTCAACGGGAATCTTTTTGAGTACCTCCCATTGGATTCGTAACCCGTCTCCGCCAGGATCTAGACGATACCCGCCTATGGCAATCTGCAGTCAGTTAGTAAGTCATTTGTTATTGTTGATATTTACCTCGAGAGGCATGGAGTCAATATCGTAAGCGCAGAGATATATCGCCAATACTTCATAAATGATACCAAAGCCAAGGCAAAGGTACTCGGGGTTATACTAACTTGGATGTAATGCTTCACTTGGATTCCTCGTATCTTACAACCCGGGAATAGTAGAGTTTCATCTGTGAAGCCTTCCGTCAAGACTTTCCCCATTTGACGACAAGTTGGCAGCCTGAGATCTGTGACAATGGAGATAGAGTCGTTGGGGGGTATAAATGGCAACTCTCGCTCTGAATTCATCCATACTCGAATGGATGTCTCGCTATCCTCTGGAAGAGAAGACGTTGCTTCGTTTTCTCGGTGGCTGCGAATACTCCCTCCAGATGATGCCGGGTGTGTCCTTCGTGCAAGTTTCTTTAGAAACTCGACTACATAGACGGGGGTGTTGAGCGTATGTCTGCGGTTGTGGGTCCAATACTCCTCGGTCTGTGCTATCGAGTAAGACATGTATTCGATCTCGAGGCCAGAGCCAAGGAGATTCAAGGTGACTATTATCGGTATTCTACTACCAATGGCACACACGTTATCTTTCAAACCAACCTGTAGCGAGATTTCGTCTGAATATTGCCCGAAAGAACCTTTCGGCGATGCAGTTTTAGCCTCTGATTGTGGCGGAATGCGCACCACAGGGAGGTTTTTACTAATTTCAAAGGGGGCTCTGCCAGGAGTCCTCATAGTGGCTTGCACATACCAAATGAATATTCCAGCTGTAGTTTGTACTGATTCCGGCCATTGCGGATTTACGGTAAACTCGAACGAGTAATCGTAGCATCCGGGTTGAAAAAGAACATAGCCTCTTCCAGCATCATCGTCCCTCTCGAGACGCTTAAAGCCATGATTGGACGTTCCAGTGGTAGATTTAGCTGTCGCGTCTTGATCAGCCGAAAAGCTTTGTGATGAAACAATTAACTTGTATGGTGACTCACTGTTATCAAGACGGTGGGTGCAGTTTTTCCCGTATGGCGCGTGACGAGAAGTAGTCTCAGTGTTGCAAAGCTCAAGGGTATGACTTTCATCAAAGAATGCATCGGAAACTGACACTCCCCTGTCCCATTTCAGCCTCCCTAGCCCGTTGAGTATAATGTTTACAGATTGGATCTTGACAGGTTCGTGTGCTAGAATAGTTACTTTCCCGCGTACCCGCCCAGGCACACTGTTTGGGGTGCTTGCAAGATCTTGTCCCGTCTCAGATTCTGCTAGGAAAATCACTGGTTCTTCCAAAAGAATTCCCCAGGATAGAGCAGGTCGCGGTGACCCAGGCTCCAGCGGTAGCGGCGTCAAACGACACGGTTGTTCAATATGCGACAGTGGCGATGAAAACTGGCCAAACCATAACGCACTTTTGATAGCAGACCTTAGTTCATTCGTGATCAATTGATTTTCCACCTTGGGAAGCTTGTTTCCTGTGCTTGCAACTACTGCTCGTTGGCGGTTGTCGCGTTCAATATCTATCCGCTTCTTCACCATTTCGAGTCGATTGGTGAGGTGAACCGTCTGATCGTTCTTGTACCCAAGTGTCTCCTTTGCTATCTCCGTAGCCGATGTCAAAGCCTCTTCAGCCATTTCAAACTCTCTTGTCTTCACACAAGATCTTGCCAACCCACTTAGAAGCCGCAACAAACCGTTGTCACTCACGATTGTGGTCTGAGTCGAGCGGGCATAGTCCAGTGCTGCTATAAAGAGGCTTTTGGTTCTTTCAGAGTTTCCCATAGAAAGATAGATGCCGGCGCCACAGGAACATATGATGTAGTACGGCGCGGCAAACTTTCCGTGCAGAGGCTCAAGGTCATCGCGGTGGACGTGCTTCCAGATGGCAGTTAAGCATCGATCAAACATACTGAAAAATCGATACACGTCATTCGGTGCATCACGCGATTCGACGTGCCTTGCAAGGCTCCAAGCCGCCTGGATGATCCAGAAGTCTCGATTTTCCATCGTAGCTAATCGCCATTGACAAACTGCGGCATGGAGAGAGAATCCCAGTAGGGTTTGATCAGCTGCTTGGGGGGCTTTGGCTTCCAGTGATTCGTACAGAGTATCAAGCATGCTGAAAAGAGATTCACTTGCCCCAGCCCTAGTCCATGTCCAGACTCCCGAGTCTATCTCAAACTGAGCAATGTCTGGGTACTTCTCGGCGAAGCTGTTGGAAAATTCATGCAAAGAAGTTATTCCGCGTTGGTGGAGAATTCCTGCGAGTTCCAGGGCCAGGGGGTACCCGTCGAGGAGTTTGGCAATATGTCTGGCTGCATCGTGAACTTGAAGGCATCAGCGAATTGGGGACGTTGACGTCAGAAGGAACCCCTCACCTTCTTTTGCTTGATCTTGGTCACTTTCATAGGCTTTCCAAAGAATCAGAGATTGAGAAGCTGAAAGATCGAGACGTTCAATCAGAATCTCTTTAAATTGGAGAGCCCTCGCTGTGGATTGATGTGTTGAGGTATCGCATAGAGCCCCGTGTTTCATTTCGCGAAGAGGTCCCAACAAACGTTTGCTTGGAATGAGATCGTTGGCATTATCCACAACAACAAGCCAGCTCTTCTCAAATGTCGTCCGAAGCCACTCGAAAACGAGTTGGTATGGTGGGGTGCTCTGTTTGCGTGGTCGAAATCCAGGAATTTCCTCGCAAATCCGACTTGCACAGGAACTCATGGATTGTTCAATACTCTCCTCAGAACCTGCATCTATCCATAATACTGCGGAAAATCGGTCTCCTCGCCTCGCAATGTACTCGCGGGCTAGCTGCGTCTTGCCGGACCCTGAGATGCCACATAGAACCACTCTTTTTCGTTGATTGGAAGTCTCGAGATTAGCTCTCATTTCTGATAGCTCTTTGTCTCTCCCAAAGAAGCGGTCGGTATTGGGAGGAAGGTCACATAGAGTGGCATCGTGAAGGGCCGGTGTAATATTGCCTGAGAAACTCGTTAGAAAATAAACCTCAAACATGAGATAGGCTCACTACCTTGCTTCAAAACTACCTTTTCCGGACCTAATTCGTGGAGAACTGCTTTTGCATAAGCTGCAGCCATTGTGGCAGCGTATGGCTGCCACTCCTTATTCTTATGTTCATCAGCATAGTCACAAACTCCCCTGATGACACCAACAGGGATGCGATTCATTGTACCCGCAGCCTCCATCTCCAATCCAATCACTCCGTATCGATCTCGCAGCTCGTTACGCTTGCGAGCATTCTTGGTTAGCTTGTCCCCAGATCCTATTGGCCCGTACCATACGCGAGTGCGCCTGTTTGCGTCTCGTTCATCCCGATGAACAGCTTTTCCAACACCATCTTCGCTGACGTCGTAAAAGACGTCATTTTCTTGACCGGGGTCGGCGAAGGTACCTTTCGAGTGTTCCTTGTCTTTGATGTCCTCGTAAAAAGGCAAAAAGACATCGGCGTCGTTGGGTGTCATCATCTTTATATTGCCGATAGCTGATCTTACCACGGTCTCTGTGTTGGCTAGAACGAGACCAAACCGAAGCAGCTGAAACCCACCGGCGGTCTCCTTGCCTAAATCATAGGCAATTAAGTCTGCGCTCTCTCCTTCGGGGAGACCAACAATCACATCGCCAAGGCGAATATCAATAGGCGGCGTTCTGGTTAGGTTTGGCAGGCCAGCGGCCACCCCAACAAGCAGTCCGAACCAAAGGTTGGGGAAGAACTTATTGATTTGGCTTGCAAGAGCGGCGGCAGAGCCAGTTCCGTATTCCTGGCCGGCTGGCAAGGTCGCGACGACGATGTTATGGCCGTTGATATCGCCTGCTCGAAAAACATAGTCATCGCCCCGGGTCATTGGAAACCTCCCATCGTGGCGGTGATCGAGCATATGGAGTGCTGCTTGAGCCTCAACCTCTAGCGGTGCGATCCATGCGATAGTGTAGAGTGAAGGATCTAACTCTTCCACGGTGAAATTACTGTTTCTCATCCGGTTATTTCAGCTTGGGTCCAAGACGAGATGATGGAAGTGCCTGATTGATTGATGTGAAAGATCGAAATCAGAATCAGGCTGTAGGTAATAAATCCCCGCGCTTCCGTCTTATCACTGTTCCGCAGCCTAATTTCGTCGCCCAATTGTGGCCTTGTGCACGAGGAATGAGTAATCCTTGCATATGACCCTGCGCCAAGGCTCTGAGACGCTGAGATATTGACGGCCAGGTATTGGATCGAATGGAGCTTTCAACTTAGATCTGATGTTACTAAGTCGTTCTTGGGTTTCTCGTTGCCCGTTGCCTCAGTTCGTATTGGTGTTGACATGGCAAGGCAGACTGCCACTTGGTCTTTTTTCAGCTGTACGACGGCGCCGGGCTGAGTAATATCATAGGGATAATCCAGAATTGGGTGACAAAGTAAATATTAAATTCGATATAATAGGTAAGGTATATAGTCTCAGTGTTGAAGGTAATGATCGCTAACATTACCAACAGTACGTTACCAGTGGCTTTCACCTGACCCATGAGCCACTGAACTCGATTGCATCAATTGCCTCTTCAGTGAGGTCCTCAACTAGGTTCTGCGTCAATCAAGGGTTTCAAAGCGCCGCGCCTTAACGCGGCTCTCAATCCACCAGATGGTTGATCAAGTCCCAGTGCTACGGCAATAGCCTACCAACGTTAGAATGCCGTTCTCGTCAGTTCGCATCACAACTTACCCGATTAAATACTGCTCTTGCTTCCACTGGGTCCTCTACATCGCATTCGGTATAAGCTCTAGCCCGAAGTCTTCTTGCCACTTGATGCCCAAAAGCCGAATTTTCTGGGACAAGATTATCCGTCGCAGGTTGTTTTCTGTGAGTTGCAACCAACAAATAAGGAGTTTCGGGGCAGCATTGGGCGATTTCTGGAACCCATTTCTCTTCGACATTTACGTAGCCTTCTATACTGCTCTGCTTTGAAAGAATGATGAAGACTTTCGTTCCATGGTAGGTTGATAAACGAAGCCCCTCGTACTTTTCTTGCCCGGTGGTATCATGCAGAGCAAGTCGTATCATCTGGTTCCCAACCCTTTGATAAATCAGTAAGCGCAACATACGAATGATACGTATCCACTAGCAAAGCAATAATCATCCATACTTACTTGACCTCGACGATAAAGTTGTCAAAAGATTTTGGTGTGTACATGCCTTTTCCATACGCATAGGTCTGGATCAGATTGCTCTTCATGGCATCACGGTCGCCAATAACCATAACCCTATGATGTCAGTGGACAATAGATTAGTCTTTCAAAGAACTTACTTGATGGTGCCTTTCACTTGATAGCTCGTCAGCGCCGAAGCGAGCAGACGTGTCGATGCCTTATTTTGTTCCCGTACTTGTTGTGGAACCCGCTGTGGCGCGTACATGGTCGATTGCCTGGGTCTGCTGAGATTCGGTTTCCCTGCAGCTGAATTGCTCGTACTTGTAGCAAGCTGTTCCGTTAATAGAATTGAGAATGTCGATCCAGGTGCCAATAGGTCAATGTCGTTAACAGTGATAGGGAGTCTAAAGGCAGATATAACGGAAATATCGTTAAGGCTCATGCCAGATAGCATACTCCACGCATTAGATGGGGCGTTGGAAGATGTGAAAGATATATCCGACTCATTTGCTTGCGTCCTAGTGTATACCCTTGATTGTTCAAGCTCTTCTTCAAACTCGCTCTTGGTCACTATCGAAGGGTTTGAGATAGCAATAGACGCTCGCTTTTGAGTAAATGACGTAAGACTTGATAATGAAGAAATACTGGAACGCTTGAAGCTTATGGATGATAGCCGACGCGAGACAGTGGACGATGCATCGTCAAGAAATTTGACGGATCGGTTGTCTGAGATGATAGCACCTTCGAGCTTTTCGAGACGTTGCGCAAGGGCCTCGTTTTGTTGTATAACATCGTCCATCTTTCCGAGAAGTATTTTGTGATGGCTATGGGCATCTTCCGGGGATTTACTAACGGCCGTCAATCTTGAGCGTGGCATGTCAGAAAGAGCTACAACCTTTGAAGGACAGCTACCATTACTGCCAACGAACTCTTTTGAGTTTCGAGCCGTGGCATAAGAGTCAGGACCCTCTTTTCGTTCCACACCCATCGGAGTCGATTCATGAATCCATCTTCTCGACAAATGATAGATTCGAGTTCCGAGACTGTCAGAACTGAATGTGTGACCACGATGGATAGATGATCCAATTGGATGAGGCTCTTCCGTGACGTCTCAATGCTATCGAGCGATTCGATGAGAGTTTGTACTGAGTACAAGGTAAGTTTCATATGCTCCACGTTTTGGAGAGCTGATGCCGCTGAATTGGGCGCATCTACCGTGCTGTTGATGAAGGTTGATAGAACGCCGCAAACCTTCCTAGCGGCGGCTATAAGCCCAGCAATGGAGGCGGCGATACTCAAAGGATCAGCCATTGAGCCTCTTGAACGATGATGTCGCCCCTTGAGAAATAACAAACATATGCTTAGGAAGGAAGATGGTTAATCAAGTGGGCGGGGAGGGATTAGTTTCGTTTGGTCGTGAGCCTTGCGGCTGAGTGTGTGGCACACAAGGCGTTTTTAATACCTTAAAAGTTGGATATGCAACCAATCAAGGGCATATCGGTTTCGGATTCAGTCACGAGGTCCAGTTTCAACCCAAAATCCTGAAATCGGATTCTTACTAGTCAGTTGTGGTTTCAGATGCTCAAGTTGAGCACATCTGCAAAATTCCAACTATCTTCAATTTAATTCATGATATTGGCACATGAGCCATCTGCAGATTTCCAACACGATTATCCATCGCTAGCGGGCCCAAGGCTACATGGCTCCCTAGAACAATCTTCTTTACATCCGGTATCTGTGCTATTATAGTCAACTTTGATATTAGGGAATACCTTCATTAATGTCCAAAGGTTGATGTATCATGTAAGCTCTCGAGGGGCAAAAAAAAAGGCATGGCACCATGCAAGCTACAGACCTGCGAGGTTCGTTCTGTTTATACTTACCAATTTAGCTCGCCCGATAAGCTGAACACAGTTATAATCGGGCCGAGAACTTGAGTACCAATGGTATTTACAATGCTTTTGCTTTTATATCAGCTTCACGCGTTAATTTCCCGCTAGTGCGTGGATGTCTTTGCTTCCAGCTTCCCTAAACCGCCCCAACCGAAGCCTCGTCATTTTTAAAGTTATATCGCGATGGACCGCAATATTGCATAACCATGAATAGACAGTCGGTTCATGTATAACCCGAGAGGGAAACTGCCGAGAAAACATGACGCAAAAATCAGGTTTCAGGAACTTCTGGATCTTCCAATGCAGTATTAGCTGGTTCTGGTGCCAAGGGTCGAAGACGAAAAGAGAGAACAAGGATGTCATATCATCCATGGTGAGCTTTACACAAGCTTTTGCAGATATGGAATTGATCCATTAAACCAATCGCCAAGCCAATCAGGCAAGGATTAAGGAATACGATAAATATAGTCAACGGTAGATGATACAAAAGGGCTTGATCTGACAGGGAAACAAGGCCCCGTAGCGCCGGTAATCAACGCTGATGTTAGGCTTCTTATTCCCTATTTGGGTAAAGGTTCACGTCAGCTCCTCGTATGCGAGGCGAGTGCAGCCAGTAACGACACACGGAACATCGCAGTAGGATCCAGGTCACCGAAAGTACAGTCAGACTCAGGGGAGGAATCCTTTAAAACTTGCCATATCAGCATCATATAAGTCCGGAAAACGAAAACCGTAAATCAAGCCTCATGCAGTGGTACTAATAGCCCCGAAAGGATTCCATGGGTTTGGTTCAATAGGACATCATTTCGCTGCATTGCCTCGATAAACGTCATTCTGTTCTTGAATGCTACGTTGGGGATTACTAGGATTGTTCATGGCCTTCGAAATGCAACTCCAGCTTGCTTGAGCGAGCATAGTGTTGTGACTATCATCGCCCAAGCCTCATAGCACAGAGCCCTGGGGGCCGCTCGAAGGATCCTGTGCATTCAAGACAACAATAACCAATATGTTGCACTGACTATCACTGACGCATGGGGTTATTCAGCTTACAGATAATCATAGGCGTTTACTCATCTAGGAACAGATGAACAAGTCAAGAGGTAAGAACTTCCTCGTCATCGTGTAAGCGGACTAGGACGATAGGGCACCAGTGTATTGAGGTATCGGTTCCGACATCTGGCTGAGTGTAATAGACAAAGCACTATCGAAAGTATTGTTAAGAGTGTCAAAGGGTCCTGTCTAGACCGTCCTAATGGTTCTCCCAAGTATAAGTAGGGACGGGTTGCCAGCTTCTATGGACTTCAATCAGATTCAACACCTTCAAGACAAACACAGCAAACACAGACAACATTTCAACCGCCTTACACCACTCTACCAAGACATTCCATCACCATGCATTTTCTCCAGACTCTTCTTTTTGCCGCTTCCGTCGTGGTCGCCGCTCCAGGCAGTCCCCCTGAAGCCGTCGACGTCTCTAGAAGGTCCAGTATCCTCGAGACTCGCAACGCATGTGGCGTTGATGGTGTTGTCAACGGACAATGTGGCGAACTCTGGGACTTTAACGACTGTACCGGCCACATTGTAGAACACATCAAGCCCGACGTAGGTTACACTTTCTACCCTCAGAAATCAAGCTAACACGCCTTTCAGTGCTCACAGACATGCTTCAAAGTTGATGAGGGCAAGGCCGTTAGTGTCCGGGCCATGGGAGATGGAACGTACGGTACTGCTTGCTACCTGTACGAGGACGACAACTGCAAGAATGAAATTTCTCATACTTCGCTTGGCATTACTGCCACGGACAAGAAGTGCGCATCGACTAAAGATGACAGAAAGATCAGGAGTTGGAAGTGCACTTTCAAGTGCCACACTTGATCGGCCTGCGTCTTATGACTCTCTCTCAACACGATGATACCTTTTCACGACTGCTGCTCGAAGAGTCATCAATGGGGTAGAGTGGCGAAGGACTGCAATTATGCGCTTTGTCAAGAACGATGTCAGTCTGTACGGGCATGGCCTGTTTGATCGTACTATCAATCGCTGTCACTACAGAGCTCCCTTGCTTCTCAACACTGGGCGTTTAGTCCACGTCCCTCATTATCAAGCACTCGAATATGTACAATAGCTCGCAATAATACAAACTTTCTTTCTAATGATAATTAGATCCAGTTTACTACTGATTTTAACTTGTTTCAACCTTGATTGGATTAAACGGGGGAGCTACTGGGGAAAGCTAGGCTCATACTCAAGTATGACACTCAGCAGTCATTCTATTTGATGGAAACCACGCTAGTTCGTTAAATCTTGATATTGATTCGAACCGGACATCGTGGAGAAGCCACAGCGGTATGCTTACTTCTATTTAGCGCCTCGTGGAGCCCCACGGGGAAAGGTTGGGCCGTTTGCTGGTTTTGATGCGAGTCCCGACCTGACTTGAAGTGCCGGGCGATCGGCCGACCGCCACATTGGGCTATTGCCCAAGCTGAAAGGGAAGCATCTTTGGATGGAAAGGCTCCGGACTACGTAGTGTAAAACCAATCACCATGAGCTAATGTTACATTCAAGCTACAGTATGTACCATTGCATAGCACGCTGAAATCCAAGATCCAAGCCTTCCAAGGCCGGCAGAGATGAGTTGGCCTGGACTGGTCGACGCGTTGTGGGATCAACATTAGGGGCCTGGCCCTGAAACTTAGATCTAAAATTGGAAGATAATGTCTTTACTCCAGTGACGGCATGGATCATCACTGGGCAAATAAGAGCAATATTTTTCAGCTCAGGCACTCTAATGTCCAATGATGAGAAATGAACGAATAATGCGTCATGGCTTGTACTATTGAAAGGTAGATTATGTGGACTTTGGTTATACGAGGTGGCGCTTCGAGGCAATCATGTACTAGTGTTATTGGAACGGCAGATCATAAAAAGAATCCGTCTTGTTATTCGCAAATTAGGTCTGCTTCAAGTTGATTAAGCTTACTTACAAACTTATTATTTAACTATCTAGTCATCCCCCACATAAGCTCGTCGTCAATCACCAACTTCCAATCTTCACATCCTACTCAAAGCCAACATGTTGTTCCAGAACATCCTCCTCGCTGCCACGATTGGCCTCGCCGCCGCATCACAAACCAGCGACCGAAGCTGCGGTCGCAAGATGGCGCCTTGTCCCAAGGACAGCACCTGCAAACCCACCCTTGCCAACTGCCACAACCTCTACCGCTGCCCCGGCACATGTCACTTCAAGAACAAATACCCGAGCTGTGGCGGGCACACAAGCAAGCCGCCGCCGCCCTGCAAGAAAGGGACGCACTGCATCAACGACCCTCGAACTCCTGATAGCTGCGGCATGGCTTGCGATATACCCGGCATCTGTGCTCCCAAGAAGCCGAAAACATGTGGAGGATTCACGGGAAAGAGATGTCCCGAGGGTCTCTACTGCTACGATGATCCCTCGGATACGTGTGATCCTAAGAAAGGTGGAGCTGATTGTTCTGGAATTTGTCTGTAAGGTGAATAGCACAGTCAGGTTGTACTGCTCTGATCTACTTCGAAATGGCTGTATTTTTCGGGCGTCGGAATGAGATTATGTATGAAGGCAAATGCGGTAGTTATTCAATAACCAAACTATGAGGCCAGCAATGGGGACTCTAGTGTGAGTGTGTCAAAGCCAATTCAGTTCCGTAGCCGTCTGCTCAATCTGCTTTCTAAATCTTCTGGGCGCCAAATCGGGACTACCCGTTTACGTCGGAAACGTTACAGTCACCATAAAGAGTTTCATGTTTGATCTCATGTGGGCTTTTTTGGGGTAGTACAAGCTGAAACATTGTCAGCTCAGCCCAGTAAACGGGTGATCGCCGTGCATGAAATCCACCTCCTGGTAAGCTCCGTAATGTGTTTCAACACGCTGGTGTCAAACGTCTCATTTAAAACAACTGTCCATGCTCTAGCGCCATGCTCCAATCATCTCTTTAATCTATCTACCTCTTCCTGTCAGCTGAAATCCTTCTGATTGACCAACTATTGTGCCTTTTCCTGCGAAATAACATTGGATGATCGCCCCGACCTCCAGGCGGCCAGTGCTGGCCCGCAGCGCGAATCCTTCCATGAATGCCATGCGCCTTATGTTTCACACACACGGGTTGAAATTGGGTGGCCGACGCCAAGATGTTGAACATCCGAGTGAAATCACACAGGTGTCCACCAATATGACAACAGTGAACATGTACTAAACGCCAAACCAATGCCTTAAAGTAGCTGCCAAACCGCAGCTGCAGCACCGGCTGCAACAAGGAAATCAGGAGCTGCAACAAAGTTTCCAACATTGGAGTCGTCAGATCCCGACGTAGACGAAGGGGTAGCGGATCCTGTGAATGTAGCAACGGAGTCCCCGGTAGGCTGAACCCGCTCAGCCGTTGTCTCTTCAGCACTGTCGGACCCCTGCGACTCGGCGGTTTCTTTAGGCTTGCTGGCAGTATTTTTGGCGATAGACGAGGTAGAATTGGCAGCAGCAGAGGTGAGTTCGATAGCAGTAGTCTCGGAAAGTTGCTCAGAAGTCTCATCATCCGAGCTATTCTGGGTCTTAGAGGCCGTATGATCGGGTTCGGTAGTGGTAGTCTGCGCAGCCTCTGTAGTACTGGCCTTTTGGGCCTCAGTAGTTTCCTTGGCCTTGTTGCTTGTACTGGTAGGCGGAGCATTTGAGTCGGTAGTCTCATCCGTCTTAGGAGAACCTTCCGGAGTATCAAGATCGATGGGATGTCCGAGTTCTGCTTTGTATCAGTAATGTTCACCAGGTGCACATGCATTCCGAACTCACTCTTGCAGAGATCATTAGCCCAGCCGATGGCCGCATCCTTTTCGTCGCCGCAATCTTTGTTGACACATTGAACAAATCCATCTTGAAGCGTGGGCATCGTGCAGAAGCACAAGTAATTAGTGGCCTCTTTGCATTGCATGGGAGGACCATTCGTGATGAGGCCCTGAAAGCAGTCAATCTATTGTCGCATATTAGCGTTCATTCTCAAGATATAGATAGCTCGAACGCACGGCGCATGTTGAAGACCCAGCAGCCATTGCTGAGGCCGTGAAAAGAGCCAACTGGGCGGCTGCGGATGTCTTCATTGCGTCTGGTATATGTTTGCGGGCGATGGCGATATAAGCTCTACGGTTCAAAAACAATTGAAGGATAGCTACGTTCTTATATCTCGTTTAATTTAAAGCTGAATCATATCCACTCCCTTCGTCGCGTTTCAAGATCTAAATCCATGCAAGGCTATGATCCCACGTTTCATGCATCGGCCCCTGTCAGAGGCCGTGAAACATCCCCCTCCCCAAACAAATGAGGGATCGTTAAATCCCATCAGGGAGCGACTCTGATACAGGCTTTCGGGCAGGCCTATATCTAACTAATGTCCCATGAGTAGTTCCTACATGTAGAAGAAACCTCGCTCATTTGGGAAGATTGCTGTTTTGCGCGCGCGCGCGCAGGGCACGGGACCACGGGAGTATGCATGCTCCTCTTTCACACTCACTCCATATTAATCCAGCTTATAAGCGGATATAGCATAGTTGAACATTATTATTGGCATCTGATCGCGGTTTTTCTATCGCACATCAATGGTGTGGGTGCAGGGTTCGGAGATACAGCTTATCACTTGCATTGTGCATGACTGACTCATTTGCGTATAATAAAGCCTTGTTGTACTCCATAAAACCAAGATATCCTAGCCCCTCATCGCTGCAGATTCCCATCTTATTTGTCTTGGTCGTTGGATTGAAAGTCTGGACTCAAGCGCATGATGTCTACTTATTTACCAGTGTTCTGGTCCTATATCCACCGTGTTAACATCCACGCCGTCCTTGAACCAGCGCTCTCCATCACTGATTTTGATATTGTTTCCGCTCATTTGTCTCTTCTTCATAAGACCATCATTATCAAAGGTCCAATCCTCGAGTCCGTAACATCGCCACCACTGACCATCCTTGTCGTGAAACTCGTACCAAAATTGCACGGCAATCTGGGTTGTGCGTTAGAATGAGATGTTGGAATAAAAAAGCAGGGGGTCTGCCAAAGCAGATAAAAACCCACGAGGAGCATGTGACAGACTCACCTTGTCGTGATCAAAAGCGAATAACTCCTTGCGCAGTCTATACTCGTGCTCGCGATTCCACTTGTCGGTCAGAAACTCCTCAATCTGGTCGCGGCCCTTGACAAAGGTGTCACGGTTACGCCAGATAGAATCGGGGGTGTAGGCCATCTTGACCTTTGACGGTGTTCTTGTGCGGGAATTATCAGTTGCGATCTCTTGTGGCGTGGGAGGGGGAACTCACTTGGTGTTCCATGCGTCTTGCGCAGCCTTCACCTTAACCTGCGCGGTCTCCCGGTTGAAGGGTGGAAAAGGTGGTCTTTGCTCGGTCATGATGGTTTGGTAATTTGAGATTATATGACAGATGAGTTGAAAGAGTGACCTGGCGCTTAAATATCTGTAGTTAGTGACTGAGGTAAGCGTGTAAGAATGATGTGACTGGATGGATCGGATGTGGTGTATTCGTCGTTGGAGTGGCAAAAGCGGAGCTAGTTGCGGCAAAAGCGGCCTCCTCCATGCGTTCTGAGATAATTTAATGTATTTGAAGACAACATCGGCAACGTCCAGCAAGTTGATATTGGAGGATTTGACACCCTGCTGAACCAAAATAACTTAACTTAACTCCGAAGCTTTGACATATCGACTAGGCAAGCGGATTCTTATAAGCCTTCAGAGGGGCACTGCACGATGCTTTCGATGTGACCAAAGAGTTACGGCGGATATTGTGTTTCTTTTTTTCTATTTCCACTTCATTAAAGCTTGTTGTTAAATATTCTTGCTCGATTTCTGTCGCTTCTCTTTTCTTAAACTTTTGCTATACAAAATGCGAAGCCAAACGTTCTGTAGGAGGCACAGGGGCCTAGAACTCAGAGCCGTTCTAAACATGGGTGGTCTTGCCTTGGCTATTCATTTAGGGCGACTTTCAGTGTTATAGATAATGCAAGGTCCCAAGACGAAGTTTCTCCAGCCTGTTACTACACGAAGCTCCCAGATCGTCTGGCGATGGTTCAAAGGAGTGCAGTTTGGATTGGCCATATCTCGACTTACCAGAATCTAAACCGACATCCAATGCACCTATATTTGAAACTAATTGCCAAGGATGCTCGTATAACGCTTTTAGGATTATTTTTTTTTTTTTTTGGGCTGTTTCATCGTCTCATATCCTCACTGGCATTCCGCCTGTCTCGTCAATCCGCCATGGAAGCAAACGAGTATAGGGGACCGACTACGAACAGGATCCAAACAGCAAGACATAGACGTCAGGGGTTGCAATATCAGGGAAGACATGGTCTGCAGTTCATTTGAACCAGTCATTTACTCAATTTAGGGGGAAAAATAAGAATCCATATGTGCATCTATCTCACTTCTGTACCTTGGCTATTCCCCCTGAGAGCAAAAATGCTATCACGCATCATATTGAAAACAGTGATGATGTGATGCTACTGTTGTGGATAGTGACTAATGGTGACCAAATCGTAACCCCGAGTTATTACCTGGTCACCATTCGTCACTATCCACATTCACACCAACAGCACATCATCACTGTTTTCAACATGATGCGCGACAGGGGGGATTGAACGTATAAACTTTAACCATCCGGCCACGGGCCGCTTTGGTTCTTGGTCACGGAATGGACTTTTATTCTAGTATATAAGGGTTCGTGAATCATGGGGGAGGTGGGTGATCAGGTTTGTCGTCGTGATAGTTGCTCCTTCCCTCGCTGCGTTCGGGGAGATTGGCGCGTGAGAGGTTGACATAAGCGTGGAAGGTCCACAAGTGGCTTACGCAGCGGCCACGGGCGAAATCAGTCACAGAACTGGCAGTGAAGGGAAGATTGAGCTGATTGATCGCCTCAGTATTGAAATGGCGGAGAGTAGTTAAGATAAAAAGGGGAACAAATTTGGAAGTGGTCAATAAAAGATTGTATGTCCCCTCCACACGGGATACGAATTGCGAAGAGTTGTTAAGCCAGTGGCTCCTGGGCCGGCCCGAAAAACCACCATCGAGTTTGCTACCAGACCCGGCTGTGTAAAAGGACGAACAGATGAAACCGTTAGGGCAGAACCAAAGAGTAATTTCCATTTTACGGTTTGCATGGTTCCAAAATTCAAGTCGGAATTCAAGCCTCCTTGTTTCCTACGCGACGCTGGCCCTACGAAACTACAGGAAACGAACTAAACTGACTTGATATTCCCACCTATCAAACATCAGTGATAGACATTACATAGTCCTTCGAACTGTGGGCCTAAGTTGCCGCCTAACTAGTCACCATGAATGTGTCGCATAGTTTACGACAATGAGCGAGCGATACCCCACGTACTCATCCTGAATAGAGGACCCGACCACCCTCCCTCCAGCAGTTGCTCAAGCTAAGATCCAAGTAATTTCCCTAGGTCGTTCAAAGTCGTAACTAATGACGGAAGTATTGTTTTTGGCCCCCGCATATAAGCGCTTGTGCATACCATTTGCACCTAAGTGTTGCAAGCTAAATGGCAACCTTGATATGGGGGGGAACATGGAGACATCAACTAGTCAGTTAGTGAAGAAGCCAATCAGATGGCCTTTCATACGAAAACCATAGCAACCAAAGGCGACTGTCAGTGTGAGCGCAAGCCTGCAGGGCCGTTACTCCGAGGCCGCAGTCACCAAGCGCAGCAACAAACATGTCTCCATAGAGCTGAACTACAAGTCTATAAGCAATGCAGCTGGCCTGTAAGGCTGCAATTAAAACTCTCCGAATTTTATGTCCAAAACGAATCCGAGTCCGACCGTATGGTACTGCACCCACGATTTGGAATGTCAGTGACGTGTGTGGTGTTCTAGTCAGCACTAACGCCCGTTTCCATTCATCTCGCCCATGTGCTGGAATACGGAACACACGGCATCAAATCAGGCTCTAATTAACTTTCAGTACGTGTTTTTTTGTTTCTAAATCATCAGCACGATGATGTAGCTGATGCAGCCTCATGAGAGACGGGGCGATATAAAGAGCTTACCGTGCGCCTTTGCTTTATTTTCGCTGTGAGTCTTGCATTATTTTTTGGTGACATCACCTACAACTCACGATGGCGGCGACTGTGAAATATCTCCTCTACTTTTCCCTCCTCCTTCAAAGTGCTGCTGCTGCTGCTACTAAAACTTCCACTCCCAAAATCACTTTTGGAAAATGTCCTGCTACGATCCCACCCGGCGTTGATTGCGGAAGCATTGATGTGCCCCTCGCATACCAGAGCGGCAACTCAACCTCTGCCAAAGGGGACGACACAGTCAAACTCACCTTCACCCGCCTCAATCACACAGGCAAAGGTGAGAAACAAGGTATTCTCTTCTTCAATCCCGGAGGACCTGGCGCATCCGCAGCACTGCTCGTCGCAGCAGGGCCATTCCTGGAATCGGTCGCCTTCAGTTCCGAGCTCCGAAACGCCTACGACATCATCGGCCTTGATCCTCGTGGCGTAGGCGTCAGCACTCCGGTTCAATGCGACCCCAAGGTTTTCAACCAGCGGGTCAAAACATTCGTCAACACCGAAGAGGACTACGACGCGCTCTTCAACTATAGCCGCCGGGTTGGCCAGAGCTGCGCCAAGCTCACCGGCCCTTTGATCAACCATCTCGATTCCGTCCACGTGGCAAAGGACTATGAAGTCGTGCGCAAAGCCCTTGGAGCTTCAAAATTCAATTATCTCGGCATTTCGTACGGAACTTTACTCGGCACTACGTACGCGTCACTGTTCCCCAAGTCTGTAGGACGCATGGCTCTCGACGCCATCGTGGATCATTCTCAGTCCGAGATCGCAACTCTCCTCGCAGAGACCACCGCATACGAGACAGTACTCGACGAATTCTTCAAATGGTGCGACAAAAATTCGACCTGCGCTCTTCACGGGAAGAACTCAAGCCGTGTCTGGGATCAAGTCCTCGCCCGTGCAGATTCCAAGCCCATCCCAGCGCCCAGCTGCAACAAAACTTGTCGATCTGACGTTACCGGCGAAGAAATCCGTTACAACGCCCAGAGCTTCCTTACCTTTGTTGATCTCGAGTTTGGGGATAACTGGATCACCCTCGGAGACGCCATTCTCCAGGCCAGCAAGGGCAACGCAACGGCTTTGTCCACGAGTACCCCCGCTGAGAAGATTGTCAATGACCCCAGCGGATCTCCTTACAACTACCTCGCTATTGGGTGTCAAGATTGGCTGCACAAGTCGAAAACATACGTAGACCTTCGACAAAAGTTCATCAACGCTTTAACCTTTGCGTCGAGAACACGCGGTGCCACGCAGACATATTACTACGAGAGCACATGCATCGGCTGGCCCGCACCCTTAACAAACCCCCAAGGGCCTCTACCCAACGGTATAAAGGATGCTCCGACTATTCTTCTCGCTGGGTCAATCTACGATCCGGAGACTAGCTTGACCTGGGCCGAGAGTGTTCGAGAGCAACTGCCGCGACGAGTGAGTATCACGAGGAATGGGGCGGGACATACGAGTCATTTCCTCGGGGGCGAGACGAGTAAGGCTATGGATAAGTATTTGGCTACAGGGAAGTTTCCCAAGGACGGTACTATTTACAAGACTTAGCGTCTTCTTGTTCGTCTGGGGTTGTAAAGAATGCAGAAGCGGTTTAATATGATACCGCCAAAGATCATCTACGTCCACGATATCACAGGCATCAGCTTAATAACAAAGGAGTAGCACAGACAAATCAGTTTTCGGATCTTGCTATTAATTCCCTTCTCCTAGTGGACCTTAAGGTAGAGGCTAAGAATAACTTGCGCGGCGAGGGGGATCTAAAGAGTGTAAGCGAACTTGCCGTGAATGTGATTCATAATGAATTCGCGGCCCTTATCATATTATTTATAGTTCTAATATCTTTCTGTATTATTTAATAACTGCTATTATATATAC